>ML247031.1:16520-37620 GCA_005239495.1 Nicotiana undulata
TTTGAATAATGGGAGAAAAGTTCCCCAAGTAGAAATCCGAGAATTTAATAGGATTTTGATGTCGGATTTCGATGATTCTTGTTCGAGTGTGTTCGTGAGGGAATGAGTGTTCTAAATTTGTAACTTTCACTTGATTCCGAGACGTGGGCCCGGGGGACTTAATGGGCAATTTTCCTAATTTCGCGTATTAGCTTCGAACTAATTAGCTAGATTTATTTATTAAAGTGATATTTACATTATGTAATTGAATTGAATAGATTTGAGCCATTCAGAGTAGGGTACTCGTGGCAAGAACATGGTTTCGAATTGAGTAGAGCAGTCGAGGTAAGTGGCTTGCCTAACTCTGTGTTGGGGAATTTCCCTTAGGTTGTTTAATATAATTGTTGTATGGGCGCCGTGTACGTGAGGTGACGAGTACTTACACGGGCCATTTCTGCAAAAATCCCACATTTCCTTCATAAATTGTACAATGCCTTGTTCTTCTATTTACATCATTTCTACATGTTTAATTTTCATCTTAGATTAGAAAAGCATGCCTATTGTTACCATATTACATTTCTTACTATGCGCCATGTTTATTAGTTTTCCCTGCTTTTCCTACCTGTATTTTGGTGTACCATTAGAATTGATGTTTATTGGCATTTACTCTGCATTTCATATTTAAATTGGGGACTACAGACGTATTCCGGGAGATCCCCCCAGCACTACGTATTTAAATTGGGGACTACAGACGTATTTTGAGAGATCCGCCTTGTATTGAACATTTAAATTGGGGACTACGAACGTATTATGGGAGATCCCCCCCTATACTGCATATCTATAAATGGAACTACGGGACGGTATCCCAAGAGTTTCCATTGTGTGATCCGTTGTGCTGAGCCGATGGCTCCATATTACTGTCTTATTTCAGCTTATTTATTTTGACTATTTATTTTAGAACTATTTATTTTTCGTACTATTTAAACTGTTTATTTATAAATCCAGTAGAGCCTTAACCTGACCTCGTCACTTCTTGACTGGGATTAGGCTTAGCACTTACTAGGTACCAAATGTGGTGTACTCATGCCCTTTCCTGCACATGTTTTTCGTGTGCAGATCCAGGTTCGAGTTCTCAGTCCCCTAGCTAGTGCCGTGCAACTTTATTTGAGGAGACTGTAATGAAATTCTGCCGCATCCGCAGAATCCTTCGAGTCACCTCCCATTCCGTCTTTAGAGATATTTTATATGTATATCTCTTTCCTGTTGTATAGAGCTATTACAGTATAGAATATTGTGACTATAATTCTGTGGCATTCTCAGGCCACGTGGTGTCTTGTGATGGGATCAAGGTAGACCCGATGAAATTGGAGGCGGTGTAGAGTTGTCCTAGACTGCCATCAGCTACTGGGATCCGTAGTTTCCTTTGTTTGGCAGGGTACTATCGCCGCTTCGTAGAGGGATTTTCATCTATTGCAACACCTATGACAAGACTGACCTAGAAGGGTGCTCCGTTCAGGTGGACTGAGGAGTGTGAGGAGAGCTTTCAGAAGCTGAAGACAGCCCATACTACAACTGTGTTGGTATTGCCTACGGGTTAAGGGTCATATACAGTCTGTTGTGATGCTTCGAGGATTGGCCTTGGAGCGATGTTGATGCAGGATAGTAGGGTTACTGCCTACGCGTAAAGATAGTTGAAGGTGCATGAGAAGAACTATCAGTTCATGATCTCGAGGTGGCAGCAATTGTTCACGCCATGACGATATGGCCTCATTATTTATACGGTGTTCCCTGTGAGATTTTCATGGATCGCTGGAGTTTGCAGCACTTGTTCAGAACAAAGGACCTTAATTTGCGCTAGCGGAGGTGGTTGGAGTTATTAAAGGACTATGAAATCACTATATTATACCACCCGGGGAAGGCCAATGTGGTGGACGACGCCTTGAGTCGCCGGGAGGAATGTTTGGGGAGTTTGGCATATCTTTAGGCAGTTTAGAGGTCCTTAGACTTGGATTTTCAGTCCTTAGCCAGTCAGTTTGTGAGTTTGAATATTTCAGATCCTTGTCGGGTTTTAGCTTGTGTTGTTGCCCGATCTTCTCTTTATGACCGAATCAGAGAGCGCCAGTATGATGATCCCCACCTTCTAGTTCTTGAGGACAGGTTTCGGTGAGGTGATGCCAGGGATATGACTATAGGTGATGATGGCGTGATGAGGATGCATGGTCGTATCTATGTGCCCAACGTAGATGGGCTTCGGGAGTTGATTCTTGAGGAGGCCCATAGCTCGCGGTGCTCCATTCATCCGGGTACCGCAAAGATGTACCAGAACCTGACACAACACTACTGGTGGAGAAGGATGAAAAAGGATATAGTGGAGTTAGTGGCCAAGTGTCTCAACTATCAGCAAGTCAAATATGAGCATTAGAGACTAGGAGGGTTGCTTCAGCAGATTGAGCTTCCAGAGTGAAAGTGGGAACAGATCACCATGGACTTTGTGGTTTGACTTCCTCGGAGTTTGAGAATGTTCGATGCTATTTGGGTGATCGTGGATCGGCTGACCAAGTTAGCCCATTTCATTCCAGTGTTGACTACATACTCCTCCGCGAGGTTGGCTGAGATTTATATCAGGGAGATCAGTATCTATCATTTCAGACAGAGGTACACAGTTCACTTCACGGTTCTGGAGAGCCGTTCAGTAGGAGCTAGGCACCAGAGTAGAGTTGAGTAAATCCTTTCACCCTCAGACGGACGGACAATCCGAGTGCACGATTCAGATTCTTGAGGATATGCTTCGTGCATCTGTGATGGATTTTGGAGTGTCATGGGACCGATACTTGCCACTTGTCGAGTTTTCTTATAATAACAGCTACCAGTCGAGCATTCAGATGGCGCCGTGTGAGGCTTTGTATAGTAGACGGTGCAGGTCTCCAGTGGGATGGTTTGAGCCGGGTGAGGTCCGATTGTTGGGTAAATATTTGGTCCAGGATCCCCCGGACACGGTAAGGTGATTCAGAAGAGAATTTGCACGGCTCAGTCCAGGCAGAAGAGTTATGCAGACCGGAGGGTTTGTGATTTGGCATTTATAGCTAGTGATCGGGGTTTTCTTCGGGTATCGCCTATGAAGGGCGTCATGAGGTTCGGGATGAAGGGTAAGTTGAGTCCGAGAGTCATTGGTCCTTTTGAGATATTGCGGCGTGTTGGGGAGGTTGCTTATGAGCTATCCTTACACGTCTCTATGCTCAAGAAGTATCACGGTGACCCGACCCATGTTTTGGATTTTAGTTCACTCCAATTGGATAGACAAGTAAGAAAGTTCAGGTCAAAGAATATTGCATTAGTTAAGGTTCAGTGGAGGGGTCAGCCGGTCGAGGAGGCAATTTGGGAGACCGATCAGGACATGCGCAACCAGTACCCGTGTTGAGCCGACGGCTCCATTTTACTGTCTTATTTCAGCTTATTCATTTTGACTGTTTATTTTATAACTATTTCTTTGTTGTACTATTTAAACTGTTTATTTATAAATCCGGTAGAGCCTTAACCTGACCTCGTCACTACTGGACTGGGGTTAGGCTTGGCACTTACTGGGTACCATATGTGGTGTATTCATGCCCTTTCCTGCACATGTTTTTCGTGTGCAGGTCCAGGTTTGAGCTCTCAGTCCCGTGGTTAGTGGCCGTGCAGGTTTCTTCGAGGAGAACATATGGTAATTCTTCCGTGTCCGCAGAATCCTCCGTGTCACCTTCCATTCCGTCTTTAGCGATATTTTATATGTATTTCTCTTTTCCGTTGTATAGAGCTATTACCGTATAGAAGCTTGTGACTATAATGTGACATTCCGGGTTTTGGGATTTTTACTTGTACATGCCGAGCGGCAACGTCTTGCTTAGTAGATTTTCTTTACCATGTCTTTACTTTGATTGTGTTTTAATTAAGATGTTCTGCAAAGTTAGGCTTACCTAGTCGTAATGACTAGGTGCCGTCACGATATATTTCGGAGGGTAAATCAGGTCGTGACACCTTCCTAATTTGTTACCTACTTATATGTTTATCCATGTTGGGAGATTCGATGACGTTAGCCCGTGTCTATCATTTTTATTTTGTACACTATTGAGGACTATATGTCAAAAAGTGACTTTCTATTACTCTCTACGATGGGTTTTGATGTGAGTTCGGAATAATTAATTTCAATTTTTATGAATTATAAGCCCTATTAGTATGGGGTTCATTATGCATTGTGAAAATTGTTTACATAATTGATTAAAAAATAAGAAAGAAAGGAAATGGAAGATTTCAATTGGCACAATGTGCAAAATACATGTGAATTAAGAGTTGAGGACGATATCCCCGCATTTTTATATGATGTGAAATATTAAACCAGGCTACAAGCCGTGGTGGAAGTTATATAAGAACGAGGTACTTGTGGTGAAAACTTTATGAGTTTAAATTCTTCCTCTGTGAAATTAAATTTGTACTTACTATTAATAGGGAGTCATGCATGTTAGGCTTATTTGATAATTCTTTTATGTGTTATTGTGAATAATTAGCCATATTCGTGCTGTTAATATCATGTTTTAGACTATGAGGTGAGTGCCCAGGTGGCGTTAAATGTGACTCGTTAATTCGGATAAATAATTATGAGGTCTTCATGCCTCATGTGTTGCTGTCAATGTTTTGAAAATTTGAAACGAGATTATGGTTAATATGAGATAAATTGAGGATGCTGGAATTAATTACGAACAACATTATGACCAGAGATGTGGTTATGGGCATACGTATAATGTGTGTGTAGGAACGAAAATGCTACAGTCGGTTGAGACTAAAACGGTCTGTTAGTATGAAAATTAGGCCTTTTTGAAATTTATTGGAGCATAAGAAATTGGCTTTAAAGCGTATTGTTTAACCAAAGAATTAGATTCTTCGCCAAAGTTATTTTAAGAAGTACTCGGGCTTTTGATAATTAATAAAATAAGCTAATAAGTATAATAAGACTTGTAAAATAGAAAGCAACAAAGATGCGTAAAAGTAAGTGTATTTCAATAGTGGTTCTAACGTGTCATTACAAGTTATACTTTACTCCCTTTTATAAGGAATATCTTAATATAACGCCTACTCTTCTTAATGATTGAGCATTAATGATTAATAATGGCATTAATGTAACGTTACAAGGGTTAATCGTAACTGTTGCATGAAGATTATATAACTTTTGGCTCATTGATTGAAGATCTTTGAATTTGCCCTTTATTCTACCTTGATTCATTCTGATCGTGTCTCTTCAACTCCTCAATTAGATTGAGGTTCCCGTATCTAATTGCCTCGTGGGTGTGCTATTCCGTTCCTCTTTGTCTCCTACCTCTTTGTAAAGTCACGGCCAGTTGTCATGTTTTCATTGCTCCACATGGATTTCCTTGTCATCTGAATTAATACACGTGTGTGGCCTATTTTTACCAATACAAATAGTCCCCCCACTTACCATTTATTTATCGATTAAATATTTGGTAAGTGGATACTCATTTATGGTGCGAATATTTTGGCACCGCTTTACTCGTCCCATTGCATCCGTCTTTGAATGTATACGTCGCTTGTCACTTCCATTTAATGCTCGTGCCACGTGGCATTCTCGGATTAGTTCTGCAATTGATTCACCGCCTTTTAGGGATTTTTGCGGCTGCATTACTCACGAAGTGACAATTTCAATTATGACTTTCACATCACTATTTTTTCCATTTTTTGACGGTCGCCTTAGTTATCCACAAAGGTCATTATTGTAGATGAATTAACCCCTTCCTCTGCTGCTCCAACCCGGAGTAGGAGGGGTGGTAGACTTAGGAGTTTAAGTTTTACACCTTCCAGAGGTTCTTCTTCTTCTCATACTACTCCTCCACCATCTTCTAGGTCTGATATTTCTCTGTCTTCTTCGAGGGCTAGGGCTTCTGGATCTTCATCAAAGTGTAGGTCACGAACCGAGAGTCGATAAGATTGTCCTTGTCGAGTTTTCTTTTGTAAAGGATAACGAGGCCATTAGTACGCATCTTTCCTCCATGTCATCACATGATAGTGTTGACCTTTATCCTACCCAAATAACAGAGGGTTTAGTGTCACTCGTACGTAGAGATTGCTGTTGGAAGCCTGATTTTCCAGTTGTAGTTCCTAAGGATAATCCAAGAATAACTTCTTATACAACTGGGTATTCTTTTGTATATACTTATCCCTTCACATTAAGATTCAAGCCTCCCATCGACCCTTGAATTCTGTCGATTCTTCAATATTTGCTTGGGACAGGTTGGTCCTCTTGTTTGGAAGGCAGTTGCAAGCCTTAGGTATTTGGCCAATTTGGCTTCTGTCCCTTTTACCTTCCATCATCGTATTCACCTATATTCCCCAATGTTATACCGCCAAGGAGTTTTTACTCTCGCGGCTAAGAATAAAAGAGTGTTAGTTATATGCGGATGATGACAAGGATAGAGGGTGGTATGTTCGGTACGTTGCTGTTCCTACAGCAGGTTTAGTAGGTGAAGAAAATCTCGCCTTCCCTGAGAAGTGGAACTTTGCACGTGAGTACAATTTTTCTCACTTTCCTTTTCAGTTTTTAAACTATCAGTATCATGACTGTTTCTTTTTCTTTTGCAGCAACCATGGGAACCATCCAGAATGTCTCCGATTTTTTTGATTGGGTAAAAAAACATTTGTTAATCACTCCTTTAGAAGAACGTTATTGGAAGTACCTCTCTTCGAGGTTTGGTTGGAAGGTGAAAACCCATGATAAGTGAGGGTTTTTTTTACTTCTTTCCTATCCCTTTTTGAGCTTATCTGATCCCTTTCATTTTTTTAGGGTTTCCTGATAGTGGGATTTCTGCTGCTGCTGTTTCCCCTTCAAAACTTTCTCTGGCTAAGGCGTAGGGAATCATTGTTGGTTCCTCATCGTCAAAAAGAAAGGCAGGTGGGTCTCAGACTTTGGAGGATGAAAAAGAACAGGAGGAGTCACGCAGGAGGAGGGTAGTATCTTACGATGAATATATCCCCACTGTTGATCCTCCTATACCTGAATCAGAGCTTTTCGCTCCTGGAGATGCAACTCCCTCTCCTGTTCATGAGTTAATTGATCAACTATTCCAGCAAGGTTTTAGTACAGTTTCTGATGAAGCACCTCTTGCTATTTTCCCTCTGTCTGCTCATGCGGAACTTTCGTTTATTGCTCCCATTGATGTCTCTGCTTCCACATATGTTTCTGCTCCCATTATTGTTTCTGTTCCTCAGCCTACTCCGCCCGTGGTTCCTTTATCCGTCCCTACTTTCGTGCCTTTTATTGTCGAAGTAGGGTATTCCAGTAGGGGGGGGGTGATGAATCAAGTAATGATCGAGGTTCCTACAGGAGGCAACCTCTTGAAAAATTAGGCCAGGCTGATGTTTGGCTAAAGCCCCTGATAGGGTCGGTTGATAAGTCTAAGTTGGAAAGTCACAGCTCCTTAACTTGGATGAACGAGACTGTGCACTCGTCCCTGAAGGTAGATTTAAACTATCCCTTCTTCATGTATTTTCTTTTTTACCGTGTCTAACTTATCCTTTTTTGCAGATCAATCTTATTAGAATAGAATAGATGAAAAGAGTCGTTCAAATGGAGCAGTTAGTAAACGACTACCATACTGAGGCTGACAATTGGTAGGAGCAATTCTAGAGTCTACAGCTTGATATGGAGGCAATGGAGGAGGAGAAATGTACCTTGGAGCAGCAAATCAGAGTTTTTGCAGCGGAACTGGCTATAGAGAAGGCATCTTCGAACCAGGCAGGTAAGGATAAAAGCATCTTGGAGTCTTCCTTTGCGGAGCAGCATTCCCATGCCACCGAAGAAATTAGGAGCCTGAAGGCTTTGTTGGATAAAAAAGAAGGCTTACTCTGGTAAACTCGTGCAATCGCATACTCAGACCCAAGAGAACCTCTGTAAATCATCAGATAAGGTCTAATTTCTGGAAAGATCCCTTGCCCCTTTGCAGGATTCTCATGATGTTGTCGTGGCTGAGAGAGATGAGCTAAGAGCCAAAGCTGAACAATGGGAGAAAGACTACGAGGCTCTTGAGGACAAAGTAGTTGTTGATGTGAGTTGGGCTTATCTGAATGCCCGACTTGATACATTGATGGAAATGGGCCTAGAGAATTTTGACGTGGAAGCTGAAATTGCTAAAACCAAAGAGACGATTGAAAAGTCTCGGCAGAGTCAGAATTTATCATCATCTGAAGTTGAGGTCCCTGATGAAGCTACTGAACAAGCCTCGCCATCGCAAGTCGTTCCTCCTGCCGACGAAGATAATCCCCCCATCTAGTGAAAGAGTTTATGGAATTTGGTCTTTTTTTTTAATTTGGAACAATTGGTGGTTAACCCCAGTCCCATTTGGGGGTAAAGTTTCGTCCTTGTAAGTCCCCAACTGACAACTTAGGGGCAAATTTTGTATAAACAAATTTGGCTCTAAACTAAGTTAATACTTATTTTTTTGCCTTAATATTAATATTAATATCAGCATGACTTATGATATATTTGAGTTTTTGTTTCACTCTTAAGTCTTTGCATGCTTCTCTTTAGGGTTTTTGTGTTACCCCTTAGTTTTTGACTTTGCATTGAAAAATGCTTTGATTTATCGTAACTTTTCGTAGTAGGCACGATTTATAGAAGAGTTCCCTTTTATGAATGACACTTAATGAAGAAGACGTCTCAACTTCATAATGGTGTAAATGTACAAAAGAGAGGTAGGAATTTCACATGTTTTGCTCAACAATGTTTTGAAGAAAGTCTTTGTATTATTCGAATTTTCGTAACATTTTACACGTGTTTAGGTATTGTCGATAACTCTTTTGTAACTGTTTTTCTTACAATAGATTTGGTATAAATACGAGGGTATGAATTTGTACCCGTAACTGTTTTCTTTTATAACAGTTTTTGAATAAATACAAGGGTATGAATTTTTACCCATAACTGTTTTCATTTACAACAGTCTTTTGAATAAATTCAAGGGTATGAATTCGTACGCATAATTGTTTTCATTTACAACAGTTTTTTGAATAAGTACAAGGGTAATGTTTTTTTATCCATAATTGTTTTCATTTACAACAATTTTTTGAATAAGTACAAGGGTAATGCTTTTTTATCCGTAACTGTTTTTATTTACAACAGTTTTTGAATAAGTACATGGGTATGCATTTTTACCCGTAACTAACATTTTGCCTTTAACTGAAACATTCGTTTACATTCACAAACATGTTTTTTGAAGGTTTCTGAATCAGGCTTTGTGTTTTCGTCTTTGGCTCTTTGATTTTGCTCATAACGCTTGACTTGTTGGGAAAGATGGATCTTCAGGATTGAGCTTTGACTTTTTTGATAGTCTTCTTTGCTTCTTCTTTTCCTTCCATACTGTATAGTCCCCCAAGTGTTTGAGCTTTGAAGAATGAAATCTCGAGCACTTGACTATTCCTTCCTTGTGGTCCTTTTCCTGAAAAGGAAAAACATACGGGACTCGAAGGTATATAGTTTAGATGATGACTGCTTAACCTTTAAAACGTCCATCAGAAAGTTGTAACCCTAGATCGGGAATTCAGTTACTTCCTCGTGTCTATGCAGGTCTAATATCATCATCTGGTGATGGGTTAGCTTTTTGCCTATCATCTAAAACGGTTAGTATAATTTTAACTGTACCAAAATTAAATCGAACGTAATGATACCTGACCGGGGGTATTCCTTGTCCTTAGAAGTAATACTTCTTCAAATGAACAGCATTCCAACTCGTTGGTAAAAAATTTCAATCCATAGTCTCCAGTTCATAAGCGCCTTTTCCAGCAATGCCACGGACTTTGTAAGGTCCTTCCCAATTGGATTTAGCTTTCCTGCACCAGCTTCCTTTGTTGATTGGAAGAATTTTTTAAGAATGAAGTCCCCAATTTTGAAGTATCTAAGGTGAGTTTTTTTGTTGTAGTATCGCTCTATAATTTGTTTTTGAGATGCCATACGTATTAATGCAGCTTCTCTCCTTTGTTCGAGTAAATCCATATTTGTTCTCAACTCGCCGTTGTTTGTTTCTTCCGTTTCTGTTGTGAATCTCGTGCTTGGTTCGCCAATTTCCACCGGTATTAAAGCTTCTGAACCATAAACAAGCACAAATGGAGTTTCTCCCGTGGCTATTTTTGTAGTAGTTCTGTAAGACCATAATACTTGGCTTTTTCCAACCATTTCTTTAAATTGTTGATAATGATTTTGTTTGTTGACTTGGATCGCCCGTTAGCCACGGGGTGATACAGTGATGAAGTGATTCATTTGATTTTCCAGCTTTCGAAGAATTCTATGATTTGTGAGCCTATGAATTGTGGGTCATTGTAACATACGATCTCCTTTAGTATACCAAAACGACATATTATGTGTCGCCATATAAAGCTTTTCACTTCTTTTTCTCGCACTTGTTTAAAAGCGTCTGGCTCCACCCATTTCGAGAAATAATCTGTTAATACGAGTAAGAACCATACCTTTCCTTTAGTCAAGGGAAGAGGTCCTACTATATCCACTCCCCATTTCATGAATGGCCACGGTGACACAACTGGGTGGAGTAATTCTGTTGGTCGATGCATGTTGTTTGCATATCGTTGGCATTTGTCGCACTTAGCTACGAAATTCTCAGCGTCTTCTTCCATTTTAGGCCAATAGTACCCTACTCCGATCAGAGTTTTGACTAAGGATCTTTCTCCTGCGTGGTTTCCACAGTGTCCTTCGTGTACTTCTTTCATTACGTCCCCTGTTTGATTGGGTCCAAGGCACCTTGCTAGGGGACCTCCAAACATTTTGCGGTATAAAGTATCACAAACTAGGTAGTACCGTGCAGCTCTCCAGCGAAGTGCTTGAGCTTCCTTTTTATCTTCAGGCACGGTACCATTCTGCAAAAAAATTACAATTTCGTTTCTCCAATCCCAGGTTAAATTATTAAATGTTACCACATTTTTGTCCTGGTCGATTGCTTAATGGAATAAGTGTATCACAATAGCATTATCCTTATTTGTTACGTCGGTAACTGTTGCGAGGTTAGCCAATGCATCCGCTTCTGCATTTTCCTCCCTGGGTATTTGCATAACTTTCCATGACTGGAATTGTCTTACTAGGTCTCGTGCCTTTTCCAGATATTGTTGCATTCAAGCCTCTCTAGCAGTATAAGCCCCCTGCATCTTGTTTACCACTTGTTGAGAGTCGTATTTAATCACGATCTGCTCGATTGAGAGTTCCTGTGCTAGTTCAAGACCTGCAATGATAGCTTCGTACTCTGCTTCATTGTTAGGTATGGGATAACATTTAATAGCATGTCTTATCTTTTCACCCGTAGGTGATATTAAAACAATTCCCAACTGGCTCATTTTACATTAGAAGAGCCGTCAGTAAATAGGATCCATATTCCTGGATTAGCCCCGTTGAAGATTTGTAATTCTTTTTCCACTTCAGGGATTGTGCTAGTATTAAAATCAGCGACGAAATCAGCTAAAATTTGAGACATTATTACAATCCTAGGTTGATACATTATGTCATGTTCGCTTAATTCTATTGCCCACTTAGCTAATCTCCCTGGTAACTCTTGTTTATGCAAAATATTTCTCAGTGGATATGAAGTTACGACTGTAATTGGGTGACATTGAAAGTACGGTCTTAGCTTTTTATCTGCCATGATTACAGCTAAAACTAATTTTTCTAGATGAGTATATCTAGTTTCGACATCTAATAAAGATTGACTTACATAACAAATAGGAGATTGTTTAACTTTGTCTTCTCTTACCAATACTACACTTACAGCAATTTCTGCAACGGCAAGATAGACATATAGCCTTTCACCCTCCTTTGGTTTAGACAGCAGCAGGGGATTTGATAGATACGCCTTCAGATCTTTGAGAGCCTGCTGGCATTCTTCAGTCCATTCGAACTGATTCTGTTTTTTAGAACTGAAAAGAATTTAAAACTCATCTCCGAAGACATTGAGATGAATCTTCCTAAGGCTGCAATCCTACCTGTTAGTCTTTGAACTTACTTTTTGCTCGTAAGTATATCAGGTATTTCTTCAATAGCTTTAATTTGAGTAGGATTTACTTTGATACCTCTATTTGATACAAGGAAACCCAAAAATTTACCTGATTGGACGCCAAAAGCACATTTTTCCGGATTTAATTTCATGTTATACCTGCGTAGGATTTCGAAAGTAATTGAAATATGCTGGAAATGATCTTTTGCCTGTGTTGATTTTACCAGCATGTCATCAATGTACACCTCCATTGTTTACCCCAGATGTTCCTCAAACATCTTGGTTACTAGCCTTTGATACGTGGCTCCAGCATTTTTCAGGCCAAAAGGCATGACTTTGAAACAATAAGTCCCCCTGTTTGTAATAAAGGAAGTTTTTTCTTCATCTCAGGGGTCCAATTTTATCTGATTATAACCAGAATACGCATCTAGAAAGCTTAATAATTCATGACCTGCAATGGCATCAATCATTTGATCTATGTGCGGTAACGGAAACGAGTCTTTAGGGCATTTTTTATTCAAATATGTATAATCCATGCGTACTCTCCATTTACCATTCTTTTTAGGTACCACTACGGTATTAGCTAACCAATTAGGATATTTTGCCTCACGTATTGAACCAATTTTCAAGAGTTTCTGTACATCTTCATCGATCACTTGGTTCTAGAATTGTCCTTTCTTTCTTTTCTTTTGCTTGACAGGCACGAATGATGGATCTTCATTTAGTTTATGAGTCATCACTTCTGGGGGTATACCTGTCATATCTGAATGGGACCAAGTGAAACAATCTGCGTTAGCTTGTAAATATTCAATTAACTTACCTCTTCTGGTGGGGCTTAGTCTATATGAACGTTTTGCTCAAGCTCCTGCTCGAACAATGGAACAACTTCGAGCTCCTCAGTAGTGGTTTTAATATGCTCGTCCTCTTCTGGTTCCTGAATGACATCAGGTCTGGAATCCATGTTTGCATGTGATGCAACCTCTGTGGTGATTTGATTCACCTTCTCTTTATTGTTTTCCTCTGTATCTGTTTGAGTTGTTTCATTGTCCTTGGATTCTTCCGCTTCCTCTTTTTTATTGGATTGTACTACTGAATTGATGTTTCTCGAAGTCTGCTGATCGCCTCGAATCTGTTGAATTCCCCAATTAGAAAGGAATTTAATTACCTAATGTTGAGTAGATGGTACTGCTTCCATATCATGAATCCATGGTCTCCCCATGATTACGTTGTAAGACATGTCAGTATCACTAAAATTTAGTATCTTTGACAACTCCTTCTGCATAGGTACTAAGCTCGATTTCTCCTTTTGTTATGACTGTTGAGTAATCGAACCCAGATAATGTACGTGCTTTTGGGATTACACGGTTATCCATTAGCATCTCTTCCACAACCCTCAACAAAATGATATCGACTGAGCTACCTGGATCAATCAACACTCTTTTCACGTTTGTGTCATGCATAAGTAGAGATATTACCAGTGCGTCATTGTGTGGAAGCAATAATCCGTTGGCCTCTGCGTCATCGAGTGATATGTTGTCTACTTCCGAAGTTTCACGAGTTTGCTTCCCGTGGGTGACTGAGAACTTGGTTGTTCTTTTGCAAATTACATTGTTCACCTCTTCTCCTCCGTGTATCACATTTACCGTTCTCTTTGGAGATGATGTCTTAGGGGGCTCTTGATTGTTCTTCATATATTCATGTTTACCTTTTTTCACTAAACAATTCTGTTAGATAGCCTTGTTTTAATAACTGTTCTACCTGACCTTGCAATAAACTTCAATTTGACGTTCTGTGTCCATGATCGTTATGGAATTCACACTAGAAGTCTGGATTCCTTCTGTTTGGATTCGATCTCATTTCTTTGGGCCATCGAACTTTATCATCCAAGTTTCTCAATACTGTAATTAACTCAGAAGTACTTACATTGAAATTGTAGTCTTCGGTTCTTGCATTACCTCTATGTCGTTCATCTTGATACTTTCGGGATCTTGATAAAGATGAGCTCGTATCTCTATTTGACGGTCTGTAATCTGAACGTGTGTTTTCAAATTTGGGACGAGTTTCTCGTCCCAAAGGTCCCATATATGGATCATACATGTTTTATCGGTTCTCTTTTCTAGTTAGGAGCGTTTAGAATTGATCCTGCCTTCTAATTTTGATTGTGCAGTGGTATCTTCTTCTATTCGTAACTTAGTGTTGTACCTATTATAGGCATCGTTCCATGTTGTGGCTGTGAATTCGCTCAAGCTGTCCTTGAGTCTTCTCGTGGCTTCTGGGTTTCTATCATTTAAATTACTTGCAAAAGCCATTGCTGCCCAGTTGTCAGACACTCTTGGTAGTAGCATTCTTTCTCGTTGAAACATGTCTACAAATTCACGTAGCAACTCCGTGTCTCCTTGTTTTATTTTAAATATGTCTTCCATTCTTTTTTCGACCTTTTGTGCATTAGAGTGTGCTTTTATAAAAGAATCTGCAAGCTCAGCAAAAGAGTCAATAGAATTTTCAGGTAAAAGAGAATACCATGTTAGCGCCCCTTTGGTGAGGGTTTCTCCAAACATCTTGAACAGCAATGATTCAATTTTTTGCTTAGTCAAATCATTGCCTTTTACTCCTGTAGTAAAAGTGGTGACATGATCGCGTGGATCGGTTGTCCCATCGTATTTTGGAATATTAGGCATTGTGAATTTTTTAGGAATAGGCAAGGGTGCTACACTTGGCTTCCAAGGTTGTTGAGAATATTTATCAATGTCGATACCCTTGATGATAGGTGGTACTCCAGAAATTGGCACCATTCGATCATTTTGTTCCTTCACCTGTTTATGCGGAGTTAGTAATAAAGATTGTATATTTGAATTATTAGACATACCTGGTCTTGCTTCAAGAGACTCATTCGGAGTGCCTCTACTTCCTGACTTTGCTAATCCGGATTGTGGATTCTCCACAGTTGCAGTGTTGTTTGGAGGAGGCGTAGTGGATACAGCTGGTAGCCCCATCATGAAAGCTTGTAGAGCTTCATTTACATATTCGCCAACCATTTGCTTTAAAGACTCTTGTTCTCCTGTTTGTTCATTTCCAATGTGTTCATCATTTTGAGTTATTGACCTCCCTAGGGATTGGTCCTTTGAACCTCGTGGGGATCCATGAGGTGATGGAACTGGGATTCCAATTGTCTGTTGGTTGTTGTCATTGGCGTTCGACATGATTCACAAAAAGTTGTTAGATAAAAAATAAAGATTATCAAATTCCCAGTAACGAAACCAATTTGTTTAACCAAAGAATTAGATTCTCTATCAAATCTATTTTAAGAAGTACTCGGGCTTCTGATAACCAATAAAATAAGCTAATAAGTATAATAAGACTTGTAAAATAGAAAGCAACAAAGATGCGTAAAAGTAAGTGTATTTCAATAGTGGTTCGAATGTGTCCTTACAAGTTATACTTTACTCCCTTTTACAGGGAATTTCTTAATATAACGCCTACTCTTCTTAATTATTGAGCATTAATGACTAATAATGGCATTAATGTAATGTTACAAGGGTTAATCGTAACTGTTGCGTGAAGATTATATAACGTTTGGCTCATTGATTGAAGATCTTTGAATCTGCCATTTATTCTGCCTTGACTCATTCTAACCGTGTCTCTTCAACTCCTCAATTAGATTGAGGTTCCCGTATCTAATTGCCTCGTGGGTATGCTATTTCGTTCCTCTTTGTCTCGTAGCTCTTTGTAAAGTTACGACCAGTTGTCATGTTTTCATTGCTCCACATGGATTGCCTTGTCATCTAATTTAATGTACGTGTGATGCCTATTTTTACCAATACACTTATAAGTGAGGATAAAAGAAATAATCTCAACTGAGATGGTGTTCTCGAATCCATGTTACATTTGTGGTAATACACTCAATAATTTAATGTCTCCGAAATAATTCTTGGCACGTTCGAGGACGAACATATATTTTAAGAGGGGGAGAATGTAATGACCCGACTTCTCGTTTTAAGAACTAACATCCTATTTAGCGACTTAATATCCCGATCAACTTCGTAATATGTATTATGACCCGTGTGTTTGGTCGAGTTTGGTTTTCGGAAGATTCAGAATGAAATTGAAAGAACAATTCTTATTTTTGAAACTTAAATAAAAAGAGTAGATCGAAGTTTGACTTTTGATAAAATGATTCCGGAATGGAGTTAGATGAAGTCAATAGCTTCGTATGGTTATTTTGGACTCAGGCGTACGCCCGTAATTTGATTTGGAAGCACGTAGGACAATTTGGCACATTTTGGCGAAAAGTTGGAAAAAGAAGTTTTTGAAATATTCATAAATTCGGCCTTAAGTCGATTGTTTGATAATGAGGTCGGATTTCTATTCCGGAAATTTGAACATCTCCATTATGCCATTTATGAATCGTGTGCAAAATTTGAAGTCATTCCGGATTGATTTGATATGTTTCGGCGCAAATTGTAGAAGTTGGAAGATTTAAAAACGCATAATTCGATTCGAGGTGCGATTTGTAATTTTGACACTGTTTGACATAGTTTGAAGCCTCAACTAAGTTCGTATTGTATTTTGGGACGCGTTCGCATAAATGGTTAAGGTCGCGAGGGCCTTGGATAAATTTCTGAAGGTTAATAGATTGGACTTTTGGCATTTGAAACTGCTGGATGTTTTGGATTTGATGGTGTCATCGCAGAAGTGAGGCATTCACCGTATAAGTGAAATGGGAAGGACATGGCAGTGGTTGCAGGTGCGAAGCAATTCCCGCATCTGCAGAAACACCGAAGCGAGAATTGAAGATGCAGAAGCGGCTACCTTCGCAGATGCGCAGGTTGCATTGCACCTGCGTTTTTACTTAAGCGATGCGGGCATCGAGGAATCAAGGAAACATAATTGATTAGATGATGTCAAGAAAAGGATTCCAAACTTAATTAATGTGGATTGACTGTTGGAGAAATGATTCCATGAGGGACGATCTTTCATATTATATCCATTTATAAATATAATATAGGAAGAATCATGTTGTGAGCTTGTCCATGTTTTAAGTGAAGTCGCAGGTTGCCAATCATAGAAGCGAGAATTTCTCGCAAAAGAGAGCTCGCATGCGCGATAAGTTGTCCGCCGAAGCAGAATCTGGGCAGAATCATAAGGACCAAAAATGGTCACTTCATTTTTGATTTTGGATTTTTGGAGCTCGGTTCTTGGGCGATTTTAAGAATTTCTTCGCGAGCTTGGTTGGGAAAGTGTTCTATATCCGAAACTAAATATATTACGTGAATATGGTTATATCCATCGTTTAATTCAAGTTTTAATGGAGGAAATTGGGATTTTTTGTATAACTTTTCAAACACAAAAATTCAAGGTTTGGAGGACGAGTTGTTATTGGAATTCGATAAAATTGGTATGGTTGAACTCGTATCTAAATGGATGTTCGAATTTCGTGAAAATTATTTCGGGTTCCGAGAGGCGGGACCCTCGTTGAGTTTTGGTTAACTTTGTAGAATAAAATTTTAAGTTCACGTTATGAATTGTTTTCGATGGATTTTAATAAAGTTATACAATTAATTTGGATAGATCTGAGCTATCCGGATGCCGATTCAAGCAAGAAAGAGATTTTGGAATATAGACCTAACTTCAAAAATGTAAGTATCTTGCCTAACCTTAAGTGGAGGAATTACCCCTTAGGAGGAAATTGTATGAGTGAAAACCATGTAAGCGAGGTGACGAGTACGTACTTGGTTTATATGTGCAAATTATATCGATTTAAATGCATAGACACCCTTATGTACTAAAGTGAAAAATTATTGGAACTTATTAAATCCTTCATTTTTATGCCTCAATTTTTGTTTGTCGAATTTGTATTTATATGATAATTTGGTGTAAATTTCCATTTGGATTTTCATGTTAATTATATGTGTTTTTTGATTTGATATTTATTGAAAATAATTATAATATGGACTTTTCATCTACAATTAATTAAGTTTGAATTGAGGTATAAATATATTTATCAAAAATTTGGATAAAAGAAGGTGTCATCTTGTGTTGAGTCAATTTTCTATCCGTTTTTGTTGTTATCGAGGTTTTATGTACTTTTTGTGGAGCCTTGGGCTATTTGGTGTGAAATTTATTATTTTTTTGTATCTTTTAAATTGGTTGTGGCATTGGGCAAGTTATAATATGAATTGTTGTTTTATGTTGTCGTGGTAATATTTGAGTAAACTGTTGTGTGATTTGGGTTATTGTTATGCGGCTGATAAGGGCGACATTCCACTGTTGATATTATGTGGGTATCAGGGTGGAATTTCACCGGTCATTTTGAGCTGTAGTTCGTCGTTCGGCAGTTTGAGGCCATGAGCACCTTCGTTTTAGGTATATGACTCGTACGCGGGTCGAAATTGAATTTCGGGAAGTTCGGAGTCAATTTGGAAGGAAAATTCTCATTTCAGAAGCTTTAAGTTGGAAGAATTGACTAAGATTTAGATTTTTGAGTAAACGACCTCAGAATCAGGATCTGAAGGTTCATGTAACGACCCAGCCGATCGTTTTGTGTGTTGGGACTCCGTTCCCGTAAATGACTCTTTCCATAGCGTCTACTCGTGCCTTATGATTTGTGGGGGGCAAGTAGTTCGAGATTCAGAAGTGATTTGGCCAGTTCAGGAACACTTGGTTCCTAAAGGCTAGCATATTTGGCTAATTTTGGTTTCGAGCAGCATTTTGAGAAAACGACATCGGAATCCAGTTCTGACAGCTCCAGCAGCTCCGGATGATGATTTCGGACTTGGAAGTGTGTTCGCCTCGGGTTTCTGATTAACCGGGAGTATTTCGGCACCTGAATTGGAATTCAGGATTTCATAAGATTTAGAATTTAGCCTGGAATTGGACCTCATGATATCATGGTCCGAATGGAATTCCGAAACTCGCAATAGTTTCGTATAGTCATTTATGACTTGTCTGCAAAATTTGGGGTCATTCCGAGCAGTATAGACTCATTCGGCGTATTGGTGAGCCATTTGAATTTTCTTGAAATCTTAAGTTTCGAACTAAGGGGTTTTGGAGAGGGATTTATAGTTTGGGCGATGTTTTTAGTGTTCTGGGAGCTCGAGCGAGTCCGTCATATGATTTGGGATTGGTTGGTGTAATTTGTCGACGGCTCGGGTAGGCCCAGGGGTCTCCCGGACCCCAAGCGGGGTCAAAAACCAGCAATTTCATAGCTGGTGGAAATTTTTTGATGTGACCGCACCTGCGGTCCATGAGCCGCAGGCGCGAGGCTCGCACCAGCGGGAAATCAATCGCAGGCACGGCTCCAGCCGCAGGAGCGGACCAGGCTCCGCAGGCGCGACTTTTCCCAGGGCCCAGGCCATCGCAGGCGCGACCACTTTTCCGCAGGTGCGAGTCCGCACCTGCGATCCAAAAGCCGCAGGCGCGACCTCCCAGGGCCCAGGCCAAATCGCAGGTGCTACCCTTTTTCCGCAGGTGCGAGTACGCACTTGCGATCCAAGGGTCGCAGGGGCGGAAACTGCTGGGCAGTCCTATAAAAGCCCCATTTCGTTATTTTTCTTCCCAAACTCGATTTTCCTCCATTGTTGAGACCCCCAAGAGCTCCAGAACAGTGTTAGCGAGTGATTAACTCAGGTAAGTAATTTTTTGGCTTCCCGCATGTTTATATCTTCGATTCTCGAGGAATTTCCACTTCCAAAATTCCTAAAAATCCATGGAAAGGCTTGGGAAAAATAGAGGGTTTTGAGAAAAATTGAATTTCTAATTTTTGGGCCATTATAGGATGATTAATTGAGTTAATCTTGATCCTTAGGTGACGTATAGCGCATTTCTTCAAGAATCATAATTTTTTGGACGCCGAGGCTCGGAGTTGAATATTCCAAGTACGTCAAGAATGTGTTTGAAGGGAAATCTTTGATAAATCCTCCTCGATTCCTCCTAAATTGATATAATTATGTGTTTTTGGCTAGTTGCGAGCCATCGAAGGTAATTCGGAGGATTCGTGTGTCTTGTTGATTGTTCCGTTGACCGAAGGAGTACTTGTCATGGTGAGTCTCCTTTCCAAACTTTGTAAGGGGGAAACGTCCCCTAGGCTCCTTGTTGCTAATTGTGATTGTTGAGGGGGATGCGTACGTACCACGTGACGAGAGTCCGTACGTGGCATTTATACTGTATGTTGGGTAGCCGTAGGACCCACGAGCATGTTCTAGCTGTTTGTTTGATATTATCTGATGCTTTGTACAAGTTATTTGTCGGTATATGATGAAATGGAGCTATGATAGATCTGAATCAAATGTACATATTATCCATATAAGAATTATGAATTTCATCAATTGATTAATTGTGTTACTTCTTGTAAGACCCCGAAAACATTTGCCAAGCGATATAGGATTTCGAGGTGCCTGGTCGACTAATTATAATATTTTATGTGCTTTAAATATGATGTAAATAAATTGGATGTAATTAATAAGTGTATGAGTCATATAATAAGTGATGTGAGGTCCAAGGGTAAGCCTAAATCTAAGCCAAAGGGGAAATTTTCATAATCGGCTAAAATTCTAAATGAGTTTGCACTAGTACTCCCTTTGATGTATCATATCTAATTGTGTATTAAGTATTATATGATGAATAACCTATCAAATGAAAGGTCTTTGAGTCTAGTTTCCAACGATTCAAATCGTTCGTCATTTGGACATTCCTACGCAAAGTTATGGTCATATTACCAAAAGCTGGAAAGACGCGATCCTGCGTCGAATCTGCGATCACAGAATCAAAATGCGATTCGCTTTTTTGATATGCGATCGCATATCAGGTCGCATACTGCGCCAGTGTTGCCCAATTTTGGGCAGTGATTCTGCGATTCACTATGCGGCCCGCATGTGTGTTATGCGATCCATTATGCGATCGCATACCCTGTTTCGAAGGCTTATTTTTCCTATTTTTATAACCCGACCCCATTTTCATAAATAGGTTTAGGGACTTTGTTTTGGGTCATTTTCTACTGATTTTAGAGAGAAATGATAGCATATAGACAGATAAATAAGGGGCCTAACTTAATAATCATCCAAATCTTTCTCAAGTCTTCAAGAATCAAGAAAGATAAC
>ML247033.1:0-85320 GCA_005239495.1 Nicotiana undulata
AAATCATTTCCGAATGACCTGAAATTTTGCGGGCAAGTCCAAAATGACCTAAAGAAGCTACATAAACTCTCGGAATCACATTCCGACCCTCATATCAAAATCTCGCCTATCAACCGGAATTCGCCAAAATACTAACTTCGCCAATTCAAGCCTAATTCTACATCGGGCATCCTAAAAATATTCTGAACATACTCCTAAGTCCCAGATCACCTAACGAAGCTATCCNTCTACGGGCAGACTAGTAGAATATACAAAATATGATAGAATAAATGTGCCATTGTCTGAAGGAAATAGACAGAAATAACAAAAGACAACTCCAAAGTGCTGCTGAGATACGCCAAGGGGAGCAACTCACCGTGGAGTCGGGTACAGAGTATGCTCTCAAGATCGCGCTCCGGTTAGATAACCAGATACACCTGCCTCAGAACCTGTACAATTAAGTACAGAAGCGTAGCATGAGTACATATAAATAAATATGTACCTAGTGAGTATCCCGTCTAACCTCGAAGAGGTAGTGACGAGAGGTCGACGTGATACTTAATAGGGTCAAGATGTAATGATATAAATGAATGAAGACAAGGCAGGGATAGCAGTTCCAGAAATCACAAGACATGAAAATATAAAGTATAAATTTACAATTTACCTCTGCATGTCAGATCACACTAGTATAAAATAAACTAACTTTTTTTTCCTTTTCACATGAAGCAGTTTATATGATAACAACGAGACTCTCAGTCAAAATATACAGCACATAGTCTGCCGAAGCGTCGCGAAAATAAATGTGCACTGCCGAGGGTCGAACGGCTCGAACCATAGATGCACCTATTAACCCGCTCACAAATCGAACATGCGACGCGGTTGACATAATAATAAGGCTACCCCGCTCGCGAATCATACATGCGACGCGGGTGCTCGTATACATACACAGAATTATCAGGAAATCCACGAATTCAATAGAGATTATACTGGCAAACAAGAACTTAAGCATCTAAAATTTTGAACGTAGCTTCCTAATATTCTCATGCTAATTCAAGGGTAATAAGAAACTCAAAATACATTTAGGGTACATGTAAGGCACATAAAAGCATGCTTGTGAGCCCTAAAACTACCCGACATTGCATAATAGTAGCTACGCACGGACTCTCGTCACTTCGTGGGTGCGTAGCCCCCCACAAATAAGGAAATTTAAATCATGTATAATTACCTATGGGGACAATTCCCCTTACAAGGTTAAAGGAGACTCACCTCACGTCGAATCTACTCCCTAGGTCAAGAATGCGCACGAATTTCCGAACTCATCACCCAAGGACTCGAAACTAATCAAATATTGCGTAAATACAACAAATTATAGTCAAAGCAGGGAATTCTCCTATTTACTTAGTCAATTCATCATTCTTGAAGAAATCCCAAAATTCACCCCCGGGCCCGCACGCTCAGATTCCGAAAATTCACGAAGGAAACACTCACCCATAATTTAAGGGTCGTTAATATATGATTTATACTTGATTTCATAGCCAATTCGCGGGTAATTCCCTAAATTCTCGAAAGCCCTAGGTTACTACCCATTTCCTTGATTTTCACTAATTAAGTAGTTAATTTAACTAGTAATTCATGTATTAAACAAACACTAGGATAGAAGTTACTTACCTTATCAGTAGCTAGGTCGTGGAGCAGTTTTCCCAAGATCTCAAGGTCTCAAATGGTGGAAGAAATGAGGAAAAATAGACACTTCCCATGTTTTAAAGAAACACACTACCTAACAGTGGTTCCGCACCTGCGGCTCGAGGACCGCACCTGCGGTCTCGCACCTGCGGAAAATAGGACAAGGGCCTGGGCTAGCACCTGCGTGCAGGAGTCCGCACCTGCGAGAAATGGGCATCCCACCTGCGAGGCTGGGACCACAGAAGCGGTCCCACACTTGCAACTGGGCAACCGCACCTGCGGTCACACCAGATGAGGTGCACCAGCAACTGATGCAGCTGGTTTTTGGCCTCATTTGGTGCCCGAGAGGCACCTGGGCCCACCCGAGACCCGTCAATATACCAACAAGTCCCAAATCATAATACGGACTCGCTCGAGCCTTCGGAACACTCAAAACAATGCTAAAACTCAAAATCACCCTCAAAACCTCTAAAGATCAAACTTAAGAACTTCAAGTTCTTGAATTCGATATCAATGCGCCGAACCAACCTATACTACTCAGAAAGACACCAAAATTTGTAGGCAAGTCATAAATGACACAACGAAACTATTCCCGGTCTCAGAATTCCGTTCGGACCTTGATAACATAAAAACACGTTCCAAACCAAATTTCAAACTTAAGGAAACTCTTATTTCGATATTGGGCGCCGAACGCTCCCGGGTCCTCCAAAACCCATTCCGAACATACACACAAGTCCGAAATCATCATACGAAGCTACCAGAACCGTCGAAACTCGATTCCGAGGTCGTTTACTCAAAATATTGACCGAAGTCAAACTTGGCCAAAAAGGCCAACCTTAAGGGACTAAGTGTTCCTATACCACTCAAAACACTTTCGAATCCCGAACCACCCATCCCCGCAAGTCATAAATCCTAATAAGCCGCTACATGAAGTTTCATTTGAGGGAACGGGGTCCGATAACGCATAACGACCGATTGGGTCGTTACATTCTCCGCTTCTTAAACAAATGTTCGCCCTCGAATGGGTCTAGAATCATACTTTATGTGATGAATAAGTGTGGATATCTGCTCCGCATGTCCTCCTCGGACTCCCAAGTCGCTTTCTCGACTGGTTGGCCCGTCCACTGGACTTTTACGACAGAAACTCTCTTGGATCTCAACTGGCGATCCTGCCTATCAATGATAGCAGCTGGCTCCTCCTCGTAGCCCAACTTCTCATCCAACTGAATAGTGCTGAAATCAACCACGTGAGAGAAGTCAGCGTGGTACCTCCGGAGCATGGATACATGAAAGACCAGATGAACCCCTGATAAACTGGGAGGTAAAGCCAGCTCATAAGCAACCTCTCCAACTCGCCTCAATACCTCGAAAGGACCTATAAACCTCGGGCTCAGCTTGCCCTTCTTCCTGAACCTCATAATACCCTTCATCCGCGAGACCTTCAACATTATCTTGTCTCCCTCCATAAATGCTACATCACGCACCCTCTGATCCGCGTAACTCTTCTGTCGGGACTGTGCTGTGCGGAGCCTCTCCTGAATAAACTTCACTTTCTCCAAAGCATCCTTCACCAGGTTGGTGCCATATAACTTAGCCTCTCTAGGCTCAAACCACCCGATAGGAGAACGACATCGCCGACCATACAAAGCCTCAAATGGAGCCATCTCGATGCTGGACTGGTAACTATTATTGTAAGCAAACTCGGCCAAAGGCAAGAACTGGTTCCACTGACCTCCAAAGTCAATCACACATGCCCTGAGCATGTCCTCAAATATCTGAATTGTGCACTCCGACTGACCATCAGTCTAAAGTTGGAATGCGGTGCTGAGATCTATCTGGGTACCCATCTCACTATTCAAGGCTCTCCAGAAGTGCGAGGTGAACTAATGACCTCGATCTGATATAATGGACACCAGCACACCGTGCAACCGAACTATCTCCCGAATGTAGATCTGGGCCAACCTCTTAGAAGTATAAGTAGTAGCCACTGGAATGAAATGCGCCGATTTGGTCAATCTGTCCACAATGACCCAAACCGCGTCAACCTTACGCAACGTACGAGGCAATCCAACCATGAAGTCCATAGTGATGCGCTCCCACTTCCACTAAGGAATGGGCATTTGCTTAAGTAGGCCTCCTGGCCTCTGGTGCTCATACTTCACCTGCTGGCAATTAAGACACCTAGCCACATACTTGACTATATCCTTCTTCATCCGCCTCCACCAGAAATGCTACTTCAAATCACGATACATCTTCGTAGCACCAGGATGAACAGAATACTGTGAACTGTGAGCCTCCTCCAGAAACCTCTCCCTCAGGCCATCAACATTAGGAACACATAAACGGTCCGGAAGTCTAAGAACACCATCCTCGCCAATAGCAACCTCCTTGGAACCACCCTGAATCACTGTCTCCCGGAGCTCTGCCAGACACGGATCATCAAACTGCCGAGCCTTAATTTCACCCAAAAACGAAGACTGAGCGGCCACATGTGCTAGAACTCGACAAGGCTCTAAAAGGTCTAATCTCACCCCCAAACCAACACGTGAAGCGTCGCAATACACTGTATACATCCCTGAACCGGAAGGCAATACTAGAACTGGTGTTGAAGTCAATGCTGCCTTAAGCTTATGAAAGCTCGCCTCACACTCGTCGGACCATCGGAACGGGGCATTCTTCTAAGTCAATCTAGTCAATGGGGCTGCAGCACATGAAAACCCCTCCACAAATTGGCGATAATAACCTGCAAGGCCCAAGAAGCTCCTTATCTCTGTAGCTGAAGTAGGACGCGGCCAACCCTGAACTGCCTCAATCTTCTAGGGATCAACCTTGATACCCTCTCCGGATACCACATGCCCCAAGAATGACACGGAATCCAACCAAAACTCACACTTGGAGAACTTAGCATATAGATTCTATTCTCGCAAAGTCTGGAGCACAACTCTCAAATGATGCTCGTGCTCCCCCAGGCTACGTGAGTAAATCAAGATGTCATCAATGAAGACGATGATGAAGGAATCAATATACGGCCTGAACACCCTACTCATCAAGTCCATGAATGTTGTTGGGGCATTAGTCAAGCCAAAGGACATCACCAGGAACTCATAGTGGCCATACCTCGTACGAAAAGCAGTCTTCGGAACATCTGAGGCCCGAATCTTCAGCTGGTGATACCCTGATCTCAAATCAATCTTAGAAAACACCCGAGCACCCTGCAACTGGTCAAACAAATCGTCGATGCGCGGCAAAGGATACTTGTTATTAATGGTGACCTTGTTCAACTGGCGGTAATCAATACACATCCGCATAGACCCATCCTTGTTCTGCACAAATAGGACTAGAGCACCCCACGTCGATACACTCGGTCTGATAAACCCCTTAGCTAACAACTCCTCAAGCTGCTCCTTCAAATCCTTCTACTCCTTCGGAGCCATACGATATGGAGGAATAGATATAGGCTGGGTGCCTGGAGCTACATCAATGCAGAAATCAATATCACGATCCGGAGGCATGCCCGGAAGGTCCGAAGGAAATACATCAGCAAACTCTCGAACAACTGGCACTGAATCAATCGTCGGAGACTCGGTGGTGGTGTCCTGCACATAAGCAAGATAGGCCAAACAACCCTTCTCGACCATATGTCGAGCCTTCATGAATGGAATAACCTGACTGGCTGCACTAACTAAGGAACCTCTCCACTCCAGCCTAGGCGACTCGGGCATGGCTAAAGTGACTGTCTTGGCATGGCAATATAGCACGACATGAAAAGGAGATAGCCATTCCATGCCTAAAATAACCTCAAAATCGACCATATCGAGCAATAAAAGGTACGCTTTGGTCTCGAACCCATAGAAGGTGATCACACAAGACCGATATATCCGGTCTACCACCATAAAATCGCCCACAGAAGTGGACACATATATAGGAGAACCCAAGGACTCACGAGGAACATCCAAGAAACAAGTAAATTAGCCTGACACATATGAATAAGTGGATCCTGGATCAAATCGCACTGATGCATCCTTACCACATACTGAAATAGTACCTGTGATCACGGCGTCTGAGGCCACTGCATCTGCTCGGGCCGGAATAGCATAGAACCTAGCTGGTGTACCGGAAGACTGACCTCCGCTGGAATGAATAGGAGCTGGTAGAGCCCCCCCTGTCTGGCCTCCACCTCGGGGTGGACGTGGTGCCGGTGCTGAGTATGCAGGCTAATAACTCTACTGAACAACCTTGCCTCGAAGCCTGGGACAAGTCCTCCTTATATGGCCTGAATCCCCACACTCATAACATCTCACTGGTGGCATGGCCTGCTGCCTTGAAGAAGAACCCTAGATAGTTGGGGGACGTTGAGAACCCTTTGGCATGACACTGAAGTAAGCACTGGAAGACCCCTGATGATTGGAATACCCGCCGGAGTAACCCTTAATGGCTGGTGGGCGGTAAGAACTCTCCAGCATGGCGCTGAAATAAGGCCTCATTGGAGCACCACGGGGAGGTGGTGGAGGAGCTGAATATGGAGGCCTACTAGGCTGGCCTCTGCCGAACTGACCTCTACCTCTGAATGGGGCACCTCTAAAATCTCCAAAAAATCTTGCTCTCTTGTCTTGCTAACCCTGCTCTCTGCCCCTCGATCGATAACCCTCAATCCGACGAGCTATCTCAACCACAAGCTGATAGGGAGTACCCATCTCCACCTCTCGGGGCATGTTGGCCCTAATACCTGAGTGCAATCCAGCCACAAATCTCCGCACTCTCTTAGCGTCAGTAGGAAGTATCATAAGGGCATGGTGCAACAACTCAGAAAATCGGGCCTCATAGTCTGTCACGGACATCTGCCCCTGCTCCAGCTGCTCAAACTGATACCGCAGCTCTTACTTCTCGGAGGGTGGAATGTATCTTTCCAGAAACAACTGAGTGAACTGCTCCCAAGTGATAAAAGGGGAACCTGCTGGTCTACCCAGGATATACGACAGCCACCATCTGCGAGCCCTGCCCTCAAGCTGAAAGGTAGTGAAATCCACTCCATGGGACTCTAATATCCTCATGTTGTGCAGTCTGTCCCTGCACCTGTCAATGAAGTCCTGAGCATCCTCGCCTCGCTCACCCCCGAAGACTGGAGGGTGCAATCGAGTCCATTTATCCAATAACTTCTGTGGATCGCTGTCCGCAGCTGGTCTGAGCTCTGGTGCTACTGCTACTGGCTGGACCCCACCCACGGGCAGTGTACTCGGGGTATGATGTAATGCCACTGTCTGACCTGCGGCCTGGGCAGTAGGGGTCTAGACTCCCCCTCCCGCCTGAGAAGTGGCAGGATCTGCTGGAAATAAACCAGCCTAGGACATAGTGTCCATAAATCTCATCATACGGCCCATGACCTCCCGGAAGCCTGGCGCCTTCATGAAGTCCACTGGAACGGGATCTGCCGAGGGAACCTCGTCCTGCTCCTCAATGATAGGATCCTCTGGTGGTGGTGCAACTGGAACAGCTCTGGGACACCCTCGTCCCCTACCTCGGGCCGGTGCCCTCCCCCAGCCTCTGCCACGGCCTCTAACAACGGCGGTAGCGGCCCCTCCCAGGTCTGGAACATCGGATGCGCGCATCCTCACCATCTGTGAGAGAATAGAAGAATGAGTTTTTGTAAACCATCGATTGCACGATAGGATATGAACAAAGAGAGATTTCTTAACACCCTATAGCCTCCTGAAGATAAATACAAACATCTCTGTATCGATCCGCAGGACTCTACTGGGTTTGCCCGTGACTTGTGAGACCTGTGTGAACCTAGATCTTTGATACCATGTTGTCACGACCCAAAATCCTAACTCAGGTCGTGATGGTGCCCAACGCAGGGGTCAGGCAAACCAACACTCGTGTTACTAACGGGATTTCCTTACTTGATAGTTTGTTCCAAGACTTGCCAAATTTTAAGGTTTAACATTATAAGGTGAAAACATATAACTTAGCCAATTTAAATCAACACAACCAAAAGGACCGTAGATAACATATATACAGCGCAAAATATAATATTTACTACGTGTGCCAAGACCTAGTGTCACAAGTCTACGGGCAGACTAGTAGAATATACAAAATATGATAGAATAAATGTGCCACTGTCTGAAGGAAATAGACAGAAATAACAAAAGACAACTCCAAAGTGCTGCTGAGATACGCCAAGGGGAGCAGCTCACCGTGGAGTCGGGTACAGAGTATGCTCTCAAGATCGCGCTCCGGTAAGATAACCAGAGACACCTGCCTCAGAACCTGTACAATTAAGTACATAAGCGTAGCATGAGTACATATAAACAAATATGTACCCAGTGAGTATCCCGTCTAATCTCAAAGAGGTAGTGAAGAGAGGTCGATGTGATACTTACTAGGGTCAAGATGTAATGATATAAATGAATGAAGACCAGGCAGGGATAGCAGTTCTAGAAATCACAAGACATGAAAATATCAAGTATAAATTTACAATTTACCTCTGCATGTCAGATCACACTAGTATAAAATAAACTAACATTTTTTTCCTTTTCACATGAAGCAGTTTATATGATAACAACGAGATTCTCAGTCAAAATATACAGCACATAGTCTGCCGAAGCGTACGGCCGAAGCGTCGCAAAAATAAATGTGCACTGCCGAGGGTCGAATGACTCGAACCATAGATGCATCTATTACCCCGCTTGCGAATCAAAAATGAAACGCGGTTGACATAATAATAAGGCTACCCCGAGCGCGAATCATACATGCGACGCGGGTGCTCGTATACATACACAGAATTATCAGGAAATCCAGGAATTCAATAGAGATTATACTGGCAAACAAGAACTTAAGCATCTGAAAATTTGAACGTAGCTTCCTAATATTCTGATGATAATTCAAGGGTAATAAGAAACTCAAAATACATTTAGGGTACATGTAAGGCACATAAAAGCATGCTTGTGAGTCCTAAAACTACCCGACATGGCATAATAATAGAGCTACACATGGACTCTCGTCACTTCGTGCGTGCGTATCCCCCCACAAATAAGGACATTTAAACCATGTATAATTACCTATGGGGACAATTCCCTCTTACAAGTTAGAAATGAGACTCACCTCGCGTCGAATCTACTCCCCGGGTCAAGAATGCGCACGAAACTCTGAACTCCTCACCCAAGGACTCGAAACTAATCAAATGTTACGTAAATACATCAAATTATAGTCAAAGCAAGGAATTCTCTTATTTACTTAGTCAATTCATCATTCTTGAAGAAATCCCAAAATCTACCCCCGGGCCCGCACGCTCGGATTCTGAAAATTCTCGAAGGAAACACTCACCCATAACCTAAGGGTCGTTAATATATGATTTTTACTTGATTTCATAGCCAATTCGCGGGTAATTTCCTAAATTCTCGAAAGCCCTAGGTTACCACCCATTCCCTTGATTTTCACTAATTAAGTAGTTAATTTAACTAGTAATTCATGTATTAAACTAACACTAGGATAGAATTTACTTACCTTATCAGTAGCTAGGTCGTGGAGCAGTTTTCCCAAGCTCTCAAGGTCTAAAATGGTGGAAAAAAGGACATTTTCCCGTGTTTTAAAGAAACACACGGCCTAACAGTGGTTCCGCACCTGCGGTCTCGCACCACCTGCGGAAAATGGGACAAGGGTTTGGGCTCGCACCTGCGAGGAAGGGCCGGCACCTGCGAGAACTGGGCAGCCCACCTGGGGGTCGCACCTGCGAACGCACCTGCGACTGGGCAACTGCACCTGCGGTCACACCAGATCAGGTGCACCAGCTACTGATGCAGCTGGTTTTTGGCCTCGTTTGGTGCCCGAGAGGCACCTGGGCCCACCCGAGCCCCCGTCCAAATATACCAACAAGTCCCAAATCATGATAAGGACTCTCTCGAGCCTTCGAAACACTCAAAACAACGCTAAAACTCAAAATCACCCTCAAAACCCCTAAAGATCAAACTTAAGAACTTCAAGTTCTTGAATTCGATATCAATGCGCCGAACCGACCTATACTACTCGGAAAGACACCAAATTTTGCAGCCAAGTCATAAATGACACAACGGAACTATTCCCGGTCTCGGAATTCCGTTCGGACCTCGATAACACAAAAATACGTTCCAAACCAAATTTCAAACTTAAGGAAACTCTTATTTCGATATTGGGCGCCGAAACGCTCCCGGATCCTCCAAAACCCATTCCTAACATACGCCCAAGTCCGAAATCATCATACGAAGCTACCAGAACCATCGAAACTCGATTCCGAGGTTGTTTACAATAACCAATAAACTAAAGTACACAACCTACCCAAAACCCGAAATAACATGAGTCAATACAGAAAGGAAATAACATCTCTATACACCAGAGTGTAATAAAAGAAAATACAAAAAGTGTTTGACACGGGAAATAATAGAAGGGGACTCTGTGATCTGCGGACGCGACAGATATACCTTAAAGTCTTCAAGCTGTCTCGAACTCACTGATAATGCGGCTGATGACGAGCACCTGAATCTGCACACAAAATATGTGCAGAAGAGTAGTATGAGTACACCACAATTGGTACCTAGTAAGTGTCGAGCCTAACCTTGGCCGAGTAGTGACGAGGTCAGGTCAGGCCCACTGGTATATAATAAATAAAGCAGGAGAATAAAGTAGTATAATAAGAGACTAGAATTCAACAAAGGAAAACACGATGAAATAACATAACAACACGTGGAAATAAGCAACAGGGGATCTCCCCAAAAACCATCTCATAGTCTCAAAAGTAAATGTGTAGGGGATCTCCCGGGATACCGTCCCGTAGTCCCAAAAGTAAATATGCAGGGGGATCTCCCGGGATACTGACCCGTAGTCCCAAAGTAAATACACAGCTCATACAATTAGAGATTAAGTACATCAAGAGAATCTACAGTTTAGACTAAGTACAATTCAAGAAAGAAGCATGATTTCACTAAGCATGCTGCAAAGACAACTGTTTATAAATTATGACACGTAGACATCTTATTCTAGGCTAGAAAGGTAACTACACATGCTAGTAAACTCAATTAAGGTAAAAACATGTAATTACTCAGTAAAAATTAGGTTTTGAAACAAATAGCTCGTGTACGCACTCGTCACCTCGCGTACACGGCGCTCACATATCAATATCAGTACCAAATTCAAAAGGGATTTCCACCACACAAGGTTAGGCAAGACACTTACCTCGAACCAAGCTAAATCAATCGGTAGCAATGCTCTTCCCACGAATATCTGACTCTGAATGGCCCAAATCTAGCCAAAACCAATTACATACCATAAATATAGCTATAAGAAACTAATCTAGTTAATGAAATCTAAGCTAAAACGAGAAATTAGGAAATCGTCCAAAAAAGCCTCCACGGGCCCACGTCTCAGAATCGGGTAAAAGTCACAAAGTACGAACACCCATTCACTCACAGGTCTAACCATACAAAAATTTCTCGAATCCGACCTCAAATTGCCTTCCAAAACTTGAAATCTTAGCATATGAACTTTCCACCATTTCCCACCAAATTTCCAATTCAAACCCCTAATTAGAAGATGTAAATAGAAATAGATTCATGAAATATAGCTCATTCCAAGTTATAATCACTTACCCCAACAATATCCTCGAAGAAACCTCAAAAAATTGCCTCACACCGAGCTCTCAAAATCCCAAAATCAAAATGGGAATCAAATCCTCGAATTTCCACTTTTCTGCCAAGTTCTTCCGCATCTGCAGACTTTCCATCGCACATGTACTACCGCACATGCAGAATTCCCCTCGCATGTACGGATTTAAAAAATTAGGGCCCGCTTCTGTGCTCCTAGGGTTGTACCTGCGTGTGCGCGCCTGTGGGAAAAAATGTCTACTTCTGCAATCCTCCTCCCCGCTTGTGGTCTCTTAGGCGTGTCTGCGGGCATCGCAGATGCGGTACTTCCCTCGCACCTGCAATCCTTGATCGAGTCTCCCAACTCTGCTTCTGTGCTTGAACTGACACACGTGCGATCCCGCACCTGTAGTCTCCTCACCGCAGGTGCGAAACACCAGAAACCAGAAAAACTTCAACAATTGCATATGTCCAATATTCTTTCCGTTAAGCATCTGAAACACATCTGAGGCCTCGGGGACCTCAACAAAACATACCAACCAATCCTAAAACACCATAGGAACTTAGTCGAGACCTCGAATCACACCAAACAATGCTAAAAACACAATTCACCCTCTGATTCAAACTTGATGAACTTGAAACTTCCAATTTCTAACAATAAAGCCGAAACCTACCAAACCACATCCGATTGACCCCAAATTTTGCACACAAGTCATATTAAATCTTACGGACCTACTCCAACTTCCGCAATAGGAATCCGACTCCGATATCAAAAAGTCCACGACCGATCAAAATCTCCAAAACTTCGACTTTCGCCATTTCAAGCCTAAGTGATCTACAGACCACCAAAACACAATCCAGACATGCCCCTAACTCCAAAATCACTTAACGGAGATAACGGAACTGACGAAACTCCATTCCAGACTCGTCTTCACTCAGTTCCAACTACAGTCAAAATCTTAAGACTTAAGCTTCCGTTTAGGGACTAAGTGTCCAAAAACACTCTGAAACTACAACCAACACCTTCCGGCAAGACACATAAGCAGAAAATGACACAGGGATAGCAGTAGACATGGGATTGGGGCTATAACTCTTAAAATGATCGGACGGGTCGTTACATCCTCCCCCTCTTAGAACAATCGTTCGTCCTCGAACGAGTATAGAGACATACCTGGAGCGGTGAAAAGATGAGGGTAACAACTGCGCATATCCTGTTCGGTCTCCCAAGTCGCCTTATCGATCGGCCGACCCCTCCACTGCACCTTCACGGAAGCAATGTTCTTTGACCTTAGCTTTCTGACCTGCCTGTCCAAAATAGCCAATGACTCCTCAACATAAGACAGATCCTTGTCCAACTGGACTGAGCTAAAATCCAATAGATAGCCAGATCATCGTGATACTTCCGGAGCATAGAAACGTGGAATACCGGATAAACTCCTGCTAGGTTGGGAGGTAAGGAAATCTCATAAGCAACCTCCTTAACGCCGCAACACCTTAAAAGGACCAATGAACCTTGTGCTCAGCTTGCCCTTCTTCCCGAACCTCATAATGACCTTCATGAATGCAACATCACGAACCTTCCGGTCCGCATAACTCTTATGTTCGGACTGGGCTGTGCGAAGTCGGTCCTGAATCACATTCACCTTATCCAGGGCATCCTGGACCAAGTCTGTACCCAATAATCTGGCCTTGCCCGGCTCGAACCAACCCATAAGGACCCAGAACGCCTACCATACAGAGCCTCATACGGTGCCATCTGAATGCTTGACTGATAACTGTTGTTGTAGGCAAACACCGCAAGCGGAAATAGCTGATCCCACGACCTCCAAACTCCATCACACATGAATGAAGCATATCCTCTAATATCTGAATAGTGCACTCGGACTGTCTCTCCGTCTGAGGGTGGGATGCTCTGCTCAGATCCACTCAAGTACCTAACTCATGCTCGACGACCCTCTAGAACCGTGATGTAAACTGCATACCCCAGTCAGAGATGATAGATACTTCTATGCCATGAAGCCTGACGATCTCGTAGATGTAGATTCGAGCCAACTACTCGGAAGAATATGTAGTCATCACAAGAATGAAATGAGCTGACTTGGTCAGCCTATCCACAATCACCCAAACTACATCAAACCTTCACTGAGTCTGTGGAAGTCCAACAACGAAATCCATAGTGATCCGCTCCCATTTCCACTTTGGAATCTCTAACTTCTGAAGGAACCCACCCGACCGCTAATGCTCATACTTCACAGACTGGCAATTTAGGCACCGATCCACATACTCCATTGTGCCTTTATTCATCCTCCTCCACCAGTAATGCTGCCCCAAGTACTTATACATCTTTGCAGCACCCCTATGAATCGAGTACCGCGAGCTATAAGTCTCCTGAAGAATCAACCCACACAAACCATCTACATTAGGCACACATGGCTTGCACTGAATCCTCAATGCGCCACATCCCAAATAGTGACCTCCTTAGCATCACCGTGCTGGAATGTGTCCTTAAGGAAGAGCAAATGAGGATCATCATACTGAAGCTCCCTAATACGATCATAGAGAGAAGACCGAGAGACCACGCAATCCAATACTCGACTCGGCCAAAGAATATCCAATCTCACAAACTAACTGGCTAAGGCTTGAACATCTAACACCAATGTCCTCTTTCCTACTGGAAGATATGCTAAACTCCCAAAACTCTCCACCCAACGACTCAAGGCATCGGCCACCACATTGGCTTTTCCGGGGTGGTACAAAATGATGATATTATAGTCCTTAAGTGGCTCCAACCACCTCCACTAACGCAAGTTAGGATCCTTTTGCTTGAACATATGCTGCAAACTTTGATGATTGATGTAAGTCTCACAAAGAACACCGTACAGATAGTGCCACCAAATCTTCAAGACATGAATAATAGTTGCTAACTCAAGGTCTTGGACATGATAGTTCTTCTAATGCAGTTTTAACTGTCTGGACGCGTAGGCAAACACCCTACCGTCCTGCATCAACAGCGCCAAGACCAATTTGCGACGCATCACAATATACAATAAAAGACCCCGAAACTGTAGGCAATACCAATAGTGGAGCTATAGTCAAAGTTGTCTTGAGCTTCTAAAAGCTCCTCTCACACTCCTCCGTCCACCTAAACAGAGCACCCTACTGTGTCAACCTAGTCATAGGTATTGCAATATATGAGAATCCCTCTACAAAAAGACGATAATACCCCGCCAAACCAACAAAAACACCGGATCTCCGTAGCTGATTGTCACGACCCCAAATCCTAACAGGTCGTGATGGCGCATATCGTGGAACTAGGCTAGCCAACCATCACATAACTACACATTTGTTTTAATATGATTTCTCAAAATCATTAATAATATTCCATAGCAAGTATAAAATTTCTCTAAGTCTTTAAGGATTAATAATATAATTCAACAGTCTAAACTAATCCCCCAAGAATGGAGTCAACTGATCACGAGAATCTAAGAATAAAATATAACTATGCTAATGTCATAACCAATGTCTAGGAATGAAATACTAAGACTAATAAAGGAAGGGGAATAGAGAAGCTGCGGATGCTGGACAGCTACCTCGAAATCCCAAAAGCCGATGACAATGAACTCGGACGACTACTGCTCCGAACCAGTACCTGGATCTGCACACAGGGGTGCAGGGAGTAATGATGAGTACGCCAACTCAGTAGTAATGAAAATAAATCACAGTCTGAAGAATAAGAAACACACAGCACATCTACACCAATCCACAAAATAGTAAAACATCAAGTCTCAATACAGTATACATAATTTCGAAAACTAGTTTCCATAAAAAAATTTGAAACAAGTATATTTTCCAATATTTCTCGGTAAAATCTCGGTAATATCAGTTTGAAAAATGAAGTGAATCATAGTCAAAAACTCAGTAAAATATCATCATAGAACTGCCCCTCGGGCCATAGTCATCACTCGTAAATATTCCCTCAACACCTCACCATCAGTTAGTATCGGTCACTTAGTACCTCACAGTCACTCAGCATCAGCCCCTCAGACAACCTCACTGTCACTCATACCTCCCAATCACTCACCACTCGGCACTCGACACTCGCACTCAGTAGGTACCTGCGCTCACTGGGGGTGTGTACAAACTCCGTAGGGGCTCCTACAACCCAAGCGCTATAAACAAGCCAATTCATGACGTCAATCACTCAAGCACTCTTCCTCTCTCATATCATAAATATCCTCACAATATTGGCCCTCGGCCTCACTTAGTCAGACACTCACAACATGCCACTCGGGCCATAAGTAAACGGGGTTCTCGACTCAAAACAGTACTGCATTTTAGAAAATAATATTATCATCAAATATGAGTGTCAACAATTTCACAAGAAGGACTGAGTGTAAGATCATAATTATTATGTGAGGAATATCAGAAAATATCCCCCAAGGGGTTAAAACAGATCGGCACTAGTCCCCAAACATGGCTTACAACCCAAATATGTCAAAACATAGTAATACTATAAAACATATGCTTTAAAAGCAGTTTCGCAACTCAATAGTTGCCTAAAAGGGACAAATTTTCAAATTTCCAATTCGTGCACGCCCCACACCCGTCATCCAGTGTGTGCGTCACTCCAAAACCATGAAAGGATGTAAAGTTCGGGGTTTCATACCCTCAAGACAGGATTTAAAGACATTACTTACCGAAAACTAGACCGAAAAGCTACTCCACAATACTCTTGCCCCTCGAATCGGCTTCTGAATGCTCCGAATCTATCAAAATCAAATTTATCACATCAAGATATGCTAGGGGGATGAAACCCAATAGAAAAATATCAACTTTAAGCACAATTTCCGAAATTAGCCAAAACCCGACCCCCGGACCCACGTCTCGGAACTCGACAAACTTTATACCAAAATGATCCTCATCATCTCATGAGTCCGTACATATAAAGAACTCTGAAATCGGAGTCCAAATGATCCCTCGAATCACCCATAAAAGGTCTCATAATCTCAAGCCTTAGTTTCCCCTTTTTCCACTGATTTTCCCTAATTAAACACGGTTAATTTGGTACTTAATCACATATAATCGAGTTAATAAGTCCAAAAATCTTACCTCAATGATGCACAAATGTTTCCCTCTTCAAAAACCCTCAAAAAGCTCGGAACTCGCACAACAATGGTGAAAAGAGGGCTAAAAATCGTTAAGTCCCCTTTTTATACTTTTCTGCCCAGGCTTTCGCACCTGCGCTCTAGGGGACCGCACCTGCGGAAATTCATTAACCCATCAATCTCGCACCTGCGGCCCAGGTGTCGCACTTGCGGCCCGCAGATGCGGCTAATTTTCCGCTTCTGCGGTTCTTTCTCCAAGGCTCAGAAACCCGCACCTGTGACCTCTTGGCCGCTCCTGTGGCTCGCACCTATGGTCAAACATCCGCAGGTGCGGAAATCACAGTAGCAACACACCAGCAACTGTTGCTGCAATTTTCCAACTCCAAAACTTTTCGTTAACCATCCGAAATTAATCCCGAGCCCTTAGAGACCCCAACCAAACATAACAACACATCATATATGATCATTCAAACTTAGTTGCACTCTCGGAACACCCAAAATAACATCAAAACACCAAAATCACATCAAATTCAAGCCTATGAACTTTGAAATTTCTAAATTCCACTAATGATGCCGAAACCAACCAAAACACATCCGATTGACCTAAAATTTTGCACACATATCCAAAATGACATTACGAACCTTTTCCAACTGTCAGAATTCCATTCCGATCCTGATAGCCTATTTTCTACTGCCGACCGGAAATCACCAAAAACTAACTTTCGCCCATTCAAGCCTAATTCTACACCGGACATCACAAAAAAATTCTGAAAACACTCCTAAGTCCTAAAACACCTAAAGAAACTATCCGAGCCATAAAATCCGCATTTTGAGATCGTTTACCAATAAGTCAACTCCCAGTTGACTTTTCCAACTATAAAGCTATTTTTAGAGACTAAGTGTCTCAATTCTCGCTACAACCATTCTGAACCCGAGCCAACCGATTCTAACACCTCATAAACAGTATAATCAATGTATGGCAAGGAAAAACAGTAAATATAGTGCAGATTTTACAGAACGACCGGCCGGGTCGTTACACTGATGACGATCTAGGACAACTCTGCACTTCCTCCACCTTCTTCGGATCTATCTTGATCCTATTACTTGATACTACATGACCCCAAGAATTCCACTGAGTCTAGACAAAACTCACACTTTGAAATTGTTTCATACAACTTCTTTTCTCTCAAGGTATGAAGCACAGTCCTCATGTGGTGCTCATGATCCTTCCGAGTCCAGGAGTACACCAGAATGTCGTCAATAAACACAATGACTAAGGAGTCAAGATAAGGCCGGAATACATTGCGCATCAAATGCATAAAAGTTGCCAGGGCATTGGTCAGCCCTAAATACGTCGCAAGAAACTCGTAGTGACCATACCGAGTCTTGAAAGCAGTCTTCGGGATATCTGGCTCCCAAATCTTCAACAAATGATAGCCTAAATGTAAGTCAACCGTGAAAAACACCCTGACACCCTGTAACTGATCAAATAAGTCATCAATACGTGGCAATGGATACATGTTCTTCACTGTAAGTTTGTTCAGCTGGCGATAATCAATGCACATATGCATAGAACCATCTTTTTTCTTCACAAATAAGACCGACGCACCCCAAGGTGACACACTGGGCCGAATGAAGCCTTTATCAAGCAACTCTTGCAACTGCTCCTTCAACTCAGGAGGAGCCATACGATATAGAGGAATAGAGATGGGCTGAGTTCCCGACAACAGATCAATGTCGAAATCAATATTTTTGTGGGGTGGCATGCTCGGAAGATCAGCTGGAAACACATACTGGAAGTACCTCACTACTGGAACTGACTCAACTGTAGGGGTATCAATACTGACATCTCTCACATAAGCTAAATACGCGTCTCACCCCTTTCCAACCATTCGTTGAGCCTTAAGAAATGAAATAACTCTCATGTGAGAATCATCTAAGGTACCCATTCACTCTTATCGCGGTAATCCTGGCATAGCCATCGTCACGGTCTTAGCGTGACAATCAAGACTAACATAATGTGGCGACAATCAGTCCATGCCCAAGATAACCTCAAATACTACCATGTTGAGTAATAATAAATCGGCTCTGATCTCAAAATCACTAAGAGCAATCAAACACGATCGATACACGTGGTCTACAACAAGAGAATCTCTCACAAGAGTAGACACATAAATAGGAAAACTCAAAGAATCCCGAGATATGCCCAAATGTGGGGAAAAATAAGAGGACACATAAATAGGAAATCTCAAAGAATCCCGAGATACGCCCAAATGTGGGGAAAAATAAGAGGACACATAGGAATACGTAGAGCCTGGGTCAAATAATACCAACGCATCTCTATGACATACTAGAACAATACATGTAATGACATAGTCAGAAGCAACTGCATCTGTACGAGCCGGAATAACATAATACCTGGCTTGGCCTCCCCCTATAGGGCGACCTCGACCTCCCCGACCTCCATCTCGAGCTGGCTGAGCAAGTGGGGCGATAACTAGTGCTGGAATTATAGCCTGAGGACCCGATGGAGCACGTGGTGGCTAAGAAGTGTGTGGAGGTGCACCCCATCCTGAGCTTGGGGCAATCCCTCACCATATGGAGAGTGTCACCACACTCAAAACAACCCTTTAGAGGGCGTGGTTGATGTGGCTGACTTGGGGCGTGTTTGCTAGACTGGGTGCTAAAAGCACCCCGAGTAGGAGGCACACTAGATACTGGCGGTGCATAATAAGGCTCATGTGGCCTAGAAGGGGATGGAACACCATTAACGGTTTGGGTCATTGTTGACAGATTGACCAAGTCGGTACACTTTATTCCTATGATGACTATGCATACTTCAAAGAGATTGTCTTAGATTTATATGCATGAGATAGTTCGGTTGCATGGTGTGCCTATTTTTATCATTTTCGACAGAGGTCCCCAGTTTACTTCACATTTCTACAGAGTAGTACAGATTAAATTGGAGACCCGTGTAGAGCTCAGCACAACATTCATCCATAGATCGACGGGCAGTCAGAGTGGACAAATTCAGATATTAGAAGACATGCTCAGAGCATGTGTGATTGACTTTGGAGGACAGTGAGATCGGTTCTTGCCTTTGGCCGAGTTTTCTTACAACAACAGGTATAAGTACAACATCGAGATGGATCTATTAGAGGCTTTTTATGGTCGGCGATGTCGTTCTCCCATTGGGTGGCTTGAGCCCGGCGAGGCTAGGTTGTATGGTACTGATTTGGTGAAGGATGCCTTGGAAAGGGTAAAGTTGATTCAGGATCCCATTTGAGGTGTTGAGGCGAGTTGGGGAGGTTTCTTATGAGCTTGATTTGCCTCCCAGTTTATCAAGAGTTCATCTGGTTTTCCACGTGTCGATGCTCTGGAGGTATCAGCCCGACTTGTCACATGTGTTAGACTTCAGCATGATTCAGTTAGATGAGAATATGGGTTATGAAGATGAGTCAGTTGCCAATGTTGATAGGCAGGATCACCAGTTGAGATCTAAGAGGATTTCCGTGGTAAAGGTCCGATGGAGGGGCTAACCAGCCGAGGAGGCGACTTGGGAGTCCGAGAAGGACATGCGCAACAGATATCCTCACTTCTTCAGCACTCCAGGTATGATTCTAGACCCGTTCAAGGACGAACGTTTGTTTAAGAGGTGGAGAATGTAATGACCCGACCGATCGTTTTACTTTCTAGAACATCGTTCCCCTAAATAAGACTTCCCATATGTGATTTTACTGTTTTATGACTTGTGGGTATGGTTAGTTTGAGATTTGAAAGGGTTCGAGATGAAATCGAAACATTTTGTTTCTTAAGTTGGCCTTAAAAGGTTAAGTTTGACTTTGATCAACATTTTGAGTAAACGACTTCAGAATCAAAATTTGATGGTTCCAATAGGTTTGCATGATGATTTCGGACTTGGGCATATGCTAGGATCGGGTTTTGAATGATCCTGGAGTGTTTCAACGCCTAATATCGAAAGTTGGTTCTTTAAAGATTTAGAAATTCTTTAAATTTTGTTTGGGGCGGGTTATGGTGATATCGAGCTCCAAATGGAATTCCGAGATTGGGAATAGTTCCGCAATGTTATTTAAGACTTGCACGCAAAATTTGGGGTCATTTCGAGTTGATTTGATAGAAATCGGATGAGCGGAAGTCTTTTTGGAAGTTTTTGAATTCATGTGTTTTGGCGTCCGATTCGTAGTTTTTGATGGTATTTCCGTGTTTTGATCGCTCGAGCGATTTGTATGAGGTTATTAGACTTATTGTGTGGAGCCCCGAGGGCTCGGGTGAGGTTCAGACATTTTTGTAGGAGTTGAAACACATCAGATTTCTGGTGTGAGTGTTGGTGTTGCAGGCCTCGTAAATGCAAGAAAGGTTCGCATTTGCGAGAAGAGCTTTGCATTTGCAAAGAAGCTCGACTTGGGCAGTGTTCGCAATTGTGACACTTTTGTCGCATGTGCAGCCTCAGCAGCTGAAGCCCAAGGTTCGCATTTGCGATGGTTTTGTCGCATTTGCAAATCTAGTGTCGCAAATGCGACATCAGAGGCCCGTGCCTAGCTCATTTAATGCGCAACATAGGCCTTTTATCTTAACTTTCTTTCATCTCTTGGGCGCTTTTTGGATCTTTTGGAAGAGGGTTTTCGCCTATCACTTTGAGGTAAGTAATTTCTACACAACGTGAATTAGATACATAGATTATGGGTAGATTAATATATAAAAATTGGTGAAATCAAGGGTTTAGACGAAAACCTAAGTTTTGGGTAAAATTGGGATTTGACCCCGAAAATGGTTATGAAATTTGATAAAAATCATATATTTATGTTCCTAAGGTTATGGGTAAAAAATTTCTTCGAAATTTTTTGGAATCCGGGCACGTGGGCCTGGGGGTGAATTTTGAGAACCTTGCATTTTGGGTTGGGTAACCTCTTAAATAGTTGGAATATGAACTTTTGAGTATGTATTGACTAGTTTATATACTATTTGATTAGTTTTGGGTTGATTCGGCACCGAATTGAGGGTGTGAGCACATTCTTAGACCGGAAAGTAGGCCTTGGGACGAGGCAAGTCTTTCTTCTAACCTTGTAAGAGGGAATTAACCCCATAGGTGAACTTAAATCAAAATGTGCTTCTATTTGTGGGGGGCTACGCACGCACGATGTGGCGAGAGTCCATGCGTAACTACTATTCAAGCTTATTTTCGGGTCGATTTAGGCTTACACCATGATTTATTGATATCGTTGCTTGATTATGTCTACTACTTGTTGGATATAAAGTGGAGGTTGAGAATTTCAATATTTTACGGTTCCAAGTTGAATTTCCTATTTCAAAAAGAAATTGAGAAATATTATGATAAATTGAGAACATTTATGTTCAACCGCTTCGCAAATATATTCCGCGAGCGGGGTAAATTTTCACTACTCTCATGCGAGCGGGACGTTCGTCTCGGCATGATTTATTGATATGTTATATGATTCGGGCCGTTCGACCCTCGACAGAGCATAATATATTATTATGTATATTTGGATCGGATCGTACGTCATCGGCATAACTCGTGCATAGTGATATCGGAATCCCTTTTTACATTTAATAATGTTTCGCGGACTTGAAAGGTGAGAGGAACAGATGGGAGAAATGATTTGCTACTTACTTGAAAGAAGGATTAGTTTCTTACTCCTTGTTTGATCTCTATTATCATTGTATATTTCATGCGTGATTAGAATTTCATATTATTATGTTATTGACCCTTAGTAATTGTCGAAATCGACTCCCCGTCACTACTTCTTCGAGGTTAGGTTAGGTACTTATTGGGTACATGTTGTTTATGTACTCACGTTACACTTATGCACTTGATGTGCAGGATCTGAGGCAGGTGCATCTGGTTACCATTCCGGCGCACACTTGACTTCTAGCTCGAGACTACACGGTGAGCTTCCCTTCCGAGCCGTTCAACAGCAACCAGAGTCTCTCTTTTGGATTTACATTTCTGTCCATTTCCTTCAGACAATAGACTAGTATTCTTTTTGTATATTCTACTAGAATGCCAATATACTTGTGATACCAGGTCTTGACACACACACTAGTAGACTTATGATTTTGGGTTATTGTTATGACTTCAATTTTGCACTCAATTGCTTTTATTTAATCACTTTACGGCTATAAATTTCTAAATCTTTTACCAACGAGGAATGTTATTCAATTTGCAAACATATTAAAAGGGAAAACTACTAGATTTATCAGTGTTGGCTTGACTAACAACGGTGTTGGGCGCCATCACGACCTACAATGAAATTGGGTCGTGACAATATGTGTGTATTTTTTATACAAGTTTCTATAATTTTATGTTACAATCTAATAGTTTACACTTTTAATCTAGTTCTTTGCCTTTACATTCTAGTTTGATTAGTAGTTTTCTTTTGCTACGTCTAAGAATTTATTTCATGTTAAAGATAATTTATTTTTAATTGAGTCTCTAAAATTGTTCATCACCATTTTGTTCAATTATCATCAATATATCTTGGTAAATGATAAATTTCTCAAAGAGCAATTGGTTTGATAGTGTTATGTTGAAAATATAGTCGCCGGAATATGTGTTTGGTAGTGTATATCTCATATTTAAGAAAAAACCGACAAATAACCGCAAAAATCGAAAATGGACAACACCGACATACACCGAATCGATAAAATCCGAATTATTAGTTTGGTTCCAATATTAGAAAAACCGATTTACTTGGTTTGGTTTCTTTTAAGGAAAAAATCGATCCAAACTGAACCATGAACAACCCTAATTATAATTCTCAATTGACAACTATGGGTGTACAAATTGAACTGGAAAATCGCACAAAACCGAAAAGTCAAACCAAGCCCTTAAAATATCCGACTAGGTTTGGTTTAATTTGATTTGGTATTGAGTAAAGAAACTCAAACTAAACCGACATATAAATATAAAATTTTTATATATACTTTTAAGATTTTATATAGAATTTTCTTTAAAAAATGTCTAGAAATATTTGGGATTCTCTTACGGGATACTATAATACTTAATAAAATATGAAGTACTCCATATTTGGTATCATAGTATTTTTTATGTTTAATAACTAAATACGATTAACCTTGAAAGTGTACGTCAACAAAATATTTTTATTAGACGACTAAAGAAATAACTATCATGTGTTATTAACTAGATTCTCCTATAAGAATATTTAATAGATAATATATTTATCATTTTTTTTTAGTTTCTTAATATATATTTACTTCTCAAAATTTAACAAAGTAAGACTGAAACAAAATTTAAGTAACGTCATCCGCCAAAATCGAACTAATTCATCAAAACCGGTACAGCCCTACTGACTACTACTCCCAGTATTATTTAATTAAAAAATAATTTAATTAGTCAATTTTATTTATTATATTATTCGGTTGGCAGTGCATTATAGAATCGCTTAAATTAATGGTTTACCTAAACCTATCCAAAAGTGGATCCCACCAACTCCGGTATTTTCAAGGAGAAGGTAGGCTATCACGTCCTATATAAAGGGACCCTTCTATTCTCATCTTCCTCACTTCTCATTCTTCTCTCTATAATATTTCTTCTCTTTTCTCTCTCCTTTGATTCCTAACAACCGTGTCAAGGTACAATTTCTTCTTTTTCTAGTTTTCTTCTTCGAATTTTGTTTTCCTTTACTGTTCCTTTATATGTTGTATTTCTGATTAATTGTTTCAGATCTGTTAGTTTCGATCTGACCTGAGCACAGATTTGGTCTGTTGTCAATTTTTTTCCTTATGTAAATTTGCTTAATCTCTAGTTTTGTTAAATAAATTGATCCGCTCGGTTGGAAATTACAGAATTTGCTTGCTTTTATTTATTCTCGATGTTTTTGGCCTTTAATTAGACCTAAGTTTTAATTGGTGATGTTATATTCCTGCGTCTTTTATTGATCTAGATCTAATCAATTATTTATTAGCAATCCTTGTGGTAAACAATTTTTTTGTAAATTAGTGCTTGTGTTTATTTTGTGAAAAAACTGTTTTTTACACTGTTTAACTATAACATCATCTATGAAATTATGAGGACGAGGAATTGAATTGCTTTATGAGCCTATGTGGTATGATGTATGGTTTTAGGGTCTATCGAAAATAGTCTCTCTACCCCTCAAGGTAGGGTACGTTACCTTCCCCAGACCCCACTTGTGGGATTATATGGGCTTTGTTGTTGTTGTTGGTATGATATATGGCTAGTGTTTCAATCTGACCTTATTTTAATGTTCCTCACTTTATAAATTTTGGGAATACTTCATGCTGTTATGTAGATCTGATGTAAATCAATCAATTTTTATGTTCATGCTCTCTCAAAACATCTATACCCTGTGTTAAGGAATTGGTTCATGCTATGTGTTCTTATGTGTTTGGTTTTTATTTCCCTTACCTATATTTCTTAAAATTAGTTTATCCTCTTGTCTAATGATTTTCTTTTAATTAATTATAGATGCAAATCTTTGTAAAGACCTTGACTGGCAAAACCATCACTCTCGAGGTTGAGAGTTCAGACACTATCGACAATGTTAAGGCAAAGATCCAAGATAAGGAAGGAATTCCTCCAGATCAGCAAAGGTTGATCTTTGCTGGAAAGCAGTTAGAGGATGGCCGAACTCTTGCTGACTACAATATCCAAAAGGAGTCTACCCTCCACCTTGTCCTTCGTCTGCGTGGTGGTATGCAGATCTTTGTAAAAACTTTAACTGGGAAGACCATCACACTCGAGGTTGAGAGCTCAGACACAATTGATAATGTTAAGGCAAAGATTCAGGACAAGGAAGGCATTCCTCCGGATCAGCAAAGGTTGATCTTTGCTGGAAAGCAACTTGAGGACGGTCGTACCCTTGCTGACTACAACATCCAAAAGGAGTCCACCCTCCACCTTGTTCTCCGTTTACGTGGTGGTATGCAGATCTTTGTAAAAACTTTGACAGGAAAGACTATTACCCTTGAGGTTGAGAGTTCCGATACAATTGACAATGTCAAAGCTAAAATCCAGGATAAAGAAGGCATTCCTCCAGATCAGCAGAGGTTGATCTTTGCTGGAAAGCAACTTGAGGATGGTCGTACCCTTGCTGACTACAATATTCAGAAGGAATCCACTCTCCATCTGGTGCTGAGGCTGAGGGGTGGTATGCAAATCTTTGTGAAAACCTTGACTGGGAAAACTATTACTCTTGAAGTTGAGAGCTCGGACACCATCGACAATGTAAAGGCAAAAATTCAAGATAAGGAAGGGATTCCACCTGACCAACAGAGGCTTATTTTTGCTGGGAAGCAGCTCGAGGATGGAAGGACACTAGCTGATTACAATATCCAGAAGGAATCCACCCTCCATTTGGTGTTGAGGCTGAGGGGTGGTATGCAAATCTTTGTGAAGACATTGACAGGGAAAACCATTACCCTTGAGGTTGAGAGCTCGGACACCATCGACAATGTCAAGGCTAAAATTCAAGATAAGGAAGGGATCCCGCCTGACCAGCAGAGGTTGATTTTTGCTGGGAAACAGCTCGAGGATGGAAGGACTTTAGCTGATTACAACATCCAGAAGGAATCAACCCTCCATTTGGTGCTGCGCCTGAGGGGTGGTATGCAGATCTTTGTGAAGACATTGACAGGGAAAACTATCACCCTTGAGGTTGAGAGTTCCGACACCATCGACAATGTCAAGGCTAAAATTCAAGATAAGGAAGGGATCCCACCTGACCAGCAGAGGTTGATTTTTGCTGGGAAGCAGCTTGAGGATGGGAGGACTCTTGCTGATTATAACATCCAGAAAGAGTCCACACTCCATTTGGTGCTCCGATTGAGAGGAGGGATGCAGATTTTTGTCAAGACTTTGACTGGGAAGACGATCACCCTGGAGGTTGAGAGCTCGGATACCATTGACAATGTGAAGGCAAAGATTCAGGATAAGGAGGGTATTCCACCAGACCAGCAGAGGCTGATATTTGCTGGTAAGCAGCTGGAGGATGGTCGTACCCTTGCTGATTATAACATTCAGAAAGAATCAACTCTTCACCTGGTTCTTCGTCTTCGTGGTGGCTTTTGAGAATTTAGTGTTGTGGCTCTTGGAACTATTGTCTTTGTTTTCGACCCTTTGGTTGAAAAATGTTTTTAGATTTGTGTGATTTGCTTTGATGTTCGCTTGTTTTTATCCTGTTCGAACACTCGTTTCTTTAATAAATTTAGCTTCCAGTATCACTGATTGCATCCTTAGTTTTGCGTGATGTTTTTTTTTTAAAGTTTTATTAATGGCTTAAATCAATCTTTGATTATGGTCTTGCAACGTTATGCCATAATGATATCTCTAGGTCCTTCATTCAGAATTTAATCATTGATGTAACTAGTCCTATATTGTGTTAAGTCAGATAATAACCATTTTACAGCTCCAAATCCTATATTCTAAAGCACTTAAAATTAGTAATTTTGTGTTAGCTTTTCTATTAGCTATTGGCGCGAAGTTATTGTTCAATTAGTAACCCGCCAAGATATCGTCGAAGTATCTTTCTCCCTCCTGACCAAAACAAAAACTCTCATGTCAGTGGGACGAAACTTGGGTTGGAGAAACCTCATACTCCCTCCGGTTCATAATAAGTGTCCAGTTTCTTTTTTCATTTTGGTTCAAAATAAGTGTCCAATTATGTTATCAAGAAAAAATTCAATTTGTTTTTATTCTTTTACCCTTATGTGCATATCCCTAAAAAGACTTTTCTCACTCCTCACTATAATTATGTGACCAATAAGGGTAGTTTAGTCATACTAGGTTTTTGCATAGAATTTAGTAGTTTTCTAATGGGCATGCTTAAAAAAGTTGGACACTTATTGTGATCGGAGGAAGTATTAAACACTGCTCCTACATCATCTTGTGCAAAAAGGCACGATAGTTAGGACCAATCTTCAAAGAACATTGTTTGCATGTATACGTATTCTAGGGATATTTAATTAAGGCCTCGTTTGTTTGCATTTAATGGAGGTCTGAATCTTAATCTTTCAGATCTCAGACATTAAACGCGTTTATTTTTAAAGTCTGAATCTTAATTATCAAGATCTTAATCATTAAGTGTTTTTTTTTTTTTACTTCACAACCGCTTAATGGGTCTGAATAGGTCTGTATGATTAAGATCTATAACAGAGACTTAATTTCATTAAGATGCTATCACATATTCATTGTTAACTGTCGCCACTTCTACCATTATCAACTATCACCATGCTAACACCACCACCATACTCAACCACCACCACCACCACGCCACCATTATCGACCATCACCACCTACTATCCCCACCACTCTGACTACCATATATCATTTTCACCCACAATCAACACTCATCCACCTCAACTACCACAACTGACCGGCCCATCACCATCAACAACCACAGCCGACACTGTCCATTATTATAACCTACCACCACCCATTATTAACTATCACCGTTCACCACCGCCATCCTCAATCATAATCGCCACCACTACCAATCATTACTAGCTACTAGCATGAACCACCATCACCAACCAAAACTACCATCAATCACCGCCTCTGGTCGGCATTCACCCGTTAGCCATCACCACGAACAACTATCATGTTTTAAAAAACCTAGATATTTTATTGATAGAATATTAGATTACTTAGTATTTCATTTGAATTTTATGTTTATTAATTTTGAATAAAGATAATTTTATACATTCAGATGTTAAAAATCAAACAGTCTTAATTATTTCTATTCAGATCTTAATACACATCTTAATATATTGTATTCAAATTCAAATATCTTAATTTTAATGCACATCTTGATATTCAGATGTGTATAGACGTCTTAATCTTTAAAAAACAAATGAGGCCTAAGAGTTGAAAGTTAAGGGGCACAAAGAAGATGAAGAGCCTGGCGGGTGTCTGTGGAGGCTTTAAACGAATACTGTCGATCCAGATAATTTGAGGGAAAACATGGATATCTCAAGACCTGAAAAAGAAAAAGTAGATAGCTTGAGATTGCAATATATTTCTCCTCTCCGTTACATTTTATCTGATTCCATTTGACTGCATTCGAAATTTATGGAAAATGCTTGTGATATTAAATATGCCATAGCATTTGTGCGATTATAAAAGCATGTCATTAAGATTAATATGAGAATTTTAAGTTAAAAGTGTTCTCAAATTTAGAAATGAATCATTCTTGTGAAACAAATTTTAAGAAAAAAGGTTTTTTTATTATATAAACTGAAACAGATGGAGTACTAAGTCGCGAGTTAGAAAGTGTCTTCTGATCTATAGAAGTAGAGTTAGGAAGGACCGTAGAAAAAAGAAATTCAAAGAAGATAGGACGAATTACAATTAAACAATTCGATGTTTTTTCCTCTCTTCAAAATCGAGCATCATATACGTACTTCAACGGACGTAGTTTTTGGCAGTAAATCGTTTCAGGTTATGCTGGGAAGAAGTAATGAATGTATTCTATTTTCAAGGTGAGCCATTTAAAAGTCCTGAAAAATCTCACAATTGAATAATTCAAGAACCAGAGTGAAGCTTTGTCGTCTACCACTAATTCTCCTTTCAGCACCAACTATATAATGCCCAATCAAAATGATCTCAATTCATCAAAAGATCAAAAGTTATCAAAGAATATATATAATCTTTCTAAAAATACAACTCATTTTCCGATCTCTCTTTCTTCCACAAGCTAAGCTAGGAGGAAAGAGGGCAAATAAATCCAAATTTTATGTTACTATTTGATTTATATCCACTCTAGTTTTGGCTTTGACAAACAATTTCAATTAAAGATGGCAAAGGAAACTAGAAATATACGTTCTTGGGTAGAGGTTGCTCCAGCCCTCATAACATATCGACGAAAACCTTCACATACATCTGGATTAGAGACCATCAGAGAAGAGATCAACGAGGGGTTTGACGATGACACATAATGTATATTCTACGTAAAAATTCGTCGCCTTGGAGCAACGGTAAAGTTGTATCCGTGTGATCTATAAGTCACCGGTTCAAGCCATGCGAGGAGCCACTAATGCTTGCGTTAGCATAGGCTGTCTACATCAGACTTATTGGCGTACGGTCCTTCTCTGAGCCCTACATGAATGCATGATGTTTTGCGCACCGATCTGTTTTTTTTATTGTCAAGAGTAGTGAAGCTAATCTCTTTTTACAGGACACATTCTGAAAGTAACTCTTTATTAGCATTAGTCGATGTGAGATTGAAGTTTTTGGCCCCAGCTGAAGAATCGGAGAATATTTTAGGTGTGGATTGCCAGCTAGAGGGATTAATGTATATTTTGCTTTTTATTAGCTTTTCCTTGTTTCATATGTGCGGGGAACTAACAATGCTTTAGATTATTAATAGATTTTGATGGTATATACATATATATATATATAGAACTTAGAATCATTGTGTTTACCTCGAAATACGAGTACCAATTAAACTTGTAATGTGGTTATAAGGATACGCGATCTGATTCAATGCTAATTGGTAAATGACTAGATAAACAAATGAATTAAATGATTAAGACAAACCAAACAAGTGTCGTTGCAAGTTATCGACCTCGATTCGAAAAACGGTTAAGAACAATAAGAACAATGATGAATTGAAAGTAAATAAAAGAGCAGCGTATTGTTATTTCTCAGTAAGCGTATGTGATATATGATACCCCATGGTTACAAATGAACATGGTTCCTCTTTATATAGTAGTGAAATCCTAAATAAGGTATAACTCTAATTTCGGAAGTAAAATCTATGATTGGTATCCATAACCGTTGACGGTTTTGTCAATCTCGGGATTCCCGTCGAGATTTGTGGTCGATCACTGATATCTCGCTATTCTGTTGCTCGATGTCGATCGTGTTCGATATCAATCCTTCGGTCTTTGTGTTCTTCGAGCTCGAGCTCGCTTCGATATGAACTTAATCTCGAGACAGACCCTCGAGCCCATAAAATCGGACGTGCTCGATTTTAACCGTATACAGATAGTCTCCCCGTTTCTTATAATAAAATGATAAGAAATGACTTGAGCCTCGATCCCCCTGTACCTCGATCATGACGTCGTCTACATGACGTAAGCGATGGATGTGACCGAAACGTACCGTACGTTCGGTTCCCAAAACCATCAATCAGTCGTCGGTTGGCCACTAGTGATACCGAACCGTCGTCACAAGCCTATAAGTACACCTCTTTTGTTGATTCAAACTTTACTTTGCTTTGATTAAAAACTCTTGACTCCCTAGTTCTTCTTATCTTTCTCTCATCGCCGCCGGTTACGCCACCGTTGTTTTTACCGGAGCCACCAATTTTACACCTTCTTTCTACTTTCTTCACATACACAAATGGCAAAAAGCTCCAAAACTGTGCCGGAAAAGGAAAAGGCTCCGTCTTCCTCTTCCCGGCCAGCCAGTGATAAGACGCCGATAGAACCGGCTCCCCATGAATACGTTCCTGGCCCATGCGTTCTTAAATCTGACTTTAAAGCCGAGAACCCCTCATCGGTGCTGGGCCGATGTGAACATGTGTCGATGTACATGTGTTCGATTACTGGGGGCCACGTTGAGGCCATGAAGAAGGACTACAAATGGGGTTCGGAGGTAGTGGTGCGCATTCCTATTCCTGAAGAGAGCATCGCTACACACGTGAAAGGGTCCTCGAGTGTTTACACTTACCCATTCACGCTGGCTCCCGTTGACCCCGTGGTTTTTGACTTCTGCAGAAGGTACGAAGTCGCCCTCGGCCAGATCCACCCTTCACTATGGCGCATAGTGATCATGTTGCGCTTCTTCTCTAGCGAGACCGGGGGGGTTGGAGTTCACTCTGAACCATCTTATATGGCTGTACAGGCCTCGACTCTATCGGGGCTAATTAAGCTTCACTGTCAAGCAACAAAGACTTTATTCTCGAACATCGACGAGGATAAAGATTGAGCTGGATGAGACGATTCATACGGGTGAGGACCTGTGATATAATACTGAAGGAAAAGATGCCATTCCCTGAGGAATGGAACCTCAAACGTAAATGGATTTTTATTTTTTGATTTTTGTGTTTCTTTTGATTTTTCTAACATTTCTCTTTAATCATGCAGTTGTCCTTTGGATGCCTCAGGCCGTGCCCGATTTTGAAGATTGGATCCAAAAGCTTGCCTCTACTTCTACTCGTGCCGAACGAGCATGGAGGGACTTGTCAAAGGGCAGGTGGGAGGCCAAGAACCATGGTAAGGATCTCTTCTTACGTATTCCGAAGTAATTACATGCTTTTTTCATTACTAATCTTTCCTCATGTAGGTCTGACCAAAGATGCCATTCTGAGGCCTTCGAGTGAAGGACGAGAAGCCAAGTCTTCGGCTTTGAAGCCGGAAAAAGATAAGAAGAGAAAGGATGCCTCGCAGTCTGAGGTCTCCAAACCCAAACCTCGAAGGGTGAGGAGAAAAACGGTCGCTCTTTCGGCGGGCGCGGTCCAAAAGTTGAGAGATCATGACGAGGAAGAAGAAGGAGACACTTCGGCGCTGGCGGCCCGTCCTAGAAAAGCCATCAAAATCGCCACTCCTTCCGAGTTGCCACCTGCTGCGGCTAAGCCTCGTGTCGAGGAGGATTCGAATAGAAAATCGGGCATGAATCCCGAATCTCCAGAGGTCGAGATCTTTTCTCGGTCAACACCTTCTACACCGGGGGGAGGGGAGGGTTCCAAGACGCTGATGATCGGACAGACCGCCCCGAGTGACTCGCTCGGTGCTATGATAATAGGTCAACTGCCTCCAACGCCGGTCTTTTCCGAAGAAGCAATAAGGGAAGCCCGAGGGATGAAGACTCCCGAGATTGGCGGAGGCTCCAGTGTAGGTGATCCTTTCCGGAATTGCTTCGTGGGGATTCGATGATGCCTCTGACATCAATGATGCTTCGATCCTTATGGATGAAGCCCAACGTCTTTTTTCCCGGGTAAGTACTAGTCGTTTGTTGGTTACTTTTCTTTACCTCTTTCCTTACAAATATAACATGTGTGTTTTCTTCTTGTGTAGGCTGCTGCTAAATTCCGAGCTGACCTTGGTCAGGTGAGGCCGAACTCCAGAAGGTCTCGGAAGAGAGAAATGCCCTGAAGATACTTTGCGGCCAGAAGGACGAGGTCATAAAGGACCTTCAAGTGGACTTGGCCAAGGCTCGTGAAGAGGAGGTTGAATTAGACAAGCAGGTAATCGCCCTTCTGATAAATATGGAATCAACTCGACTGTGGAGGCTAATACTTCGTTATCTCAGTTGCAACAGAATGTAGATAAGATCGAGCTGCCCCTAGCAGAGGTCGATCAGGTCAAGACTGATTGTGATCTGTGGAAAGGGAGCCAACCTTGGCCAAACTATCTTCAATTGAGGCTCAACTTCGAAGCCTTAAAGAGAAAATCTCGGCCCAGACCAAGAGGGTCGAGGAACTCGAAGCTGGGCTTGCTGAGGCCAAGGCGGAGACCGAGAAAACCAAGGTTTATGGCGGACAAGTCCATTGCCATGTACCGGGCCGATGATGAGGCTGTTCAAACACAGCTAAGGGAGGCTTCCGACCGAGAGCAGTGGTGTATTGATTTGGCAAAGTGCCAATCCCGGAGGGAAACCCTCGAGAAAATTTATGCTCGAGGTTTTGACCTTTCCGAGGAAATTTCTCGGGCCAAAGAGCTTGAGACTGAAGCTAGGCAACTCGCCTCTTCTAATGATGAGGATGATAAAGCAGATGGTAGACGGGGTGGGTCCGGAAGTGGAGAATAGGGATATGAGGCCGTCGAAGAAATTTCTCCTGGAGAAGCTGAAGTCAATCCGAAGGGGACTAGCCCCGATCGTAGTTAGATTTTAATTTCTCTTCATTTTTGTAAAGACTTGACTGGCCTCTTGTACATATTTTTTTTGAACCAATAGAGAAACCTTTCTTCGAATGCCTTCGTATGTTTACAGTTCCAGATATGCTTTTTTCCTTCATCGAAAACGTCGAAATTTTTTATTGATGTAGTTTTACTATCTTCAACTCGTAACCAAAATAAACCCTTAAGTTTGTGAACCCTTAAGTTTTTGGGTATACGAGGGTAAGTCCCCGAGTTTGAAATTTGTTTGAGACCTTATCTCGGGGGTGGCTCGATCGAGACTATGGATGTATTATTTTTATAACCAAGCTCGACTAGGCCTTGAACTTTTAGAATAAAGTAAACCCTTATGTTTTTATCAAGTGATGGATTTTTTGGATATTCTAGTTGATGATTACGGATGTGTATATTATTATTACCTTTCATTTTCTTTTTCTGACTACTAGTTATGTACGTACCCGTGATTTTAGAGGTGTAAACCTCCTTACTTAATTACAATTTTGATTTAGAAAATAATACAACAACAACAACAACAACAACAACAAACTCAGTATGTTCCCACCAGGTGGAGTCTGGGGAGGGTAGTTTGTACGCAGACCTTACCCCCTACCTAACAGGTAGAGAGGCTGTTTTCAATAGACCCTCAGCTCAGGAAGGGTAATAAGAAGAAGTGGTTAGCAAGAAAGGAAGAAAGAGGGAAGATAAAAGAAAAAGGGAGAGATAAAGGATAAGTAGTACCAAATACTAGAAACAAGGGATACAATACCTGAGGCGAGCAAAACCACACAACGTAATAAAAATCTAAGAATATGAAGGTACATGTGTGCTACTAAGACTATCAGTGAGCAACTAAAAACTACCCACTAACCTTCTACCTTAATCCTCGACCTCCATACCCTCCTATCAAGGGTCATGTCCTCAGTAAGCTGAAGAAGCGCCATGTCTTGTCTAATCACCTCTCCACTGTACTTCTTAGGTCTACCTCGACCTCTTCTCACACTCGCCATGGCCAACCTCTCACACCCCCTAACAGGGCTATCAATGCTTCTTCTCTTAACATGTCCGAACCATATTATCCTCGACCCGCATCTTGTCCTCCACGGAGGCTACTCCCACTCTATCTCGGATAACTTTATTCTTAATCTTATCTCTCCTGGTACACCCACACATTCATCTCAACATCCTCATCTCTGCTACTTTCATCTTTTGCACGTGGGAGTTCTTGACTGACCAACACTCAGCCCCATACAACATAGCCGGTCGAACTACCACTCTATAAAACTTACCCTTAAGCCTTGGCGGCACGTTCTTATCACATAAAACACCGGAAGCGAGCCTCCACTTCATCCATCCCGCTCCGATGTGATGTGCGACATCTTCGTCAATCTCCCCGTTACCTTGGATAATAGACCCGAGATACTTAAAACTCGCTCTCTTGGGGATAACCTGAGCATCAAGCGTTACCTCTACGTCTGCTTCATGGGCCCCGTCACAGAATTTGCACTCCAAGTACTTTGTTTTGATTCTACTCAATTTGAAACCTTTAGACTCCAAGTTCTATCTCCAAACATCCAACCTCGCCTTAACTCCGCTTCGCGTCTCGTCAATCAACACTATATCATCGGCAAATAGCATGCACCAAGGCACCTCCCCTTGGATGTGTCGCGATAGTACATCCATCGCTAAGGCAAATAAAAACGAGCTAAGAGCCGATCCCTGGTGCAACCCCATCACCACAGGGAAATGCTCCGAGTCACCACCCACAGTTCTCACCCGAGTCTTAGCATCATCATACATATCCTTAATCACTCTAATGTACACTACCGGAACGCCACTAGCCTCCAAACACCTTCACAGGACCTCCCTCGGGACTTTATTATACGCTTAACGGCAACTTGTCAACGGGACTTTATTATCGTATGATTTCGAAAATAATAAAATGAATAATTAAGTTGTTAGTTCATATGTGACTTGCCTAACCGCGACGTTGGGCGTTCATCGCGACCTATAATGAATTTTGGATCGTGACAATATGCATATTATATATTAATATACACAAAATATATAATTTACTGGCTATTATTTTGAGACGACTACACTGATAAATTTTCTAACAATTGTAACCATCACAAATGACCTTATAAATGCAACAACCACAATAATTGTTGACGTCATATAAAATTCGAACAAAGAAAGTACCAAATCCACTCGTAATTTTGAATCATGAAACAGAAGACAACTACTTAAAATAATTGCCAAAGTGGGTTCACTACACCATTTCCCCACTCAAAAAATGAGGTTCATTAGAGAAATACAATAGATAACCGTCCAATTAATAGAGTCCACAAAAGTAGCAGTACCACTCTTATTATGATCCTTCCGTGCTCTACACATGGCAAGCCTATAATCACTTTAAAAGGCAATACATACAATCAGACCCCTCTATAATATATATTTATATTATAAAAATTAAGTTTTTTTAAAATTAATATTTATATTATGTTATATTATATATTATGTATAACAACACTTTGCTATAATATCCAAAAATATTCGGAACAAACGAGACTTATGGAGAAATTTTACTTTTTTGTTCTTTCTCAAGTTGTAGACAATGTCATGATTTTGCCCAATTAACACATACTATATTATTAATCCTTAATCAAATGAAATGATTGGAATATTGCGGCTGGTGACATGTCATTATATTAGTGGTTGGTAATTACAATTGTGGGCTGAGTTGGACGGGACGGTGGTCTGAGCCACCATGAAATAATATTTGTGGTTGATCATTCATGATGTATGAAAATGGTCGGTTCACTTTAGCGTTATGTTTTTTCTAGAATATTATGATTTGTTCATATTAAAGTATTATGTTGCTGAGTGGGTAAACTTGTCTCCACGCGATCCGTAGGTCAAGGGTTTTTGCCGCGGAAACAATCACAAATGCTTGCATCAGTACATGACACACGATGGATGTGGTCTTTGTCCGGATCCTACGTGAACGCGAAATACTTCATGCGCGAAACTACACTTCTTTTTTTTTAAAATTGATGAGCGGGTAATTTCTATCTTTTTTTATCCAGTTAACTTTTATCCGTCGTATTTCAAATTCTCATTACATAAGGTAAGGGAGGAAAATAAGGAAGAGAAAAACAGTGAGAATTATACGGATACTATTAATTGTATAGAAGATTCTCACATAGAGTATATTGTATAGTTGCCTAGTATTTTATGATTTTTCGAAGCAATTTATAGTATTCTATCTGCTAATATGTAATGTGCTTACCCTCTCCCCGCCTAGCTGCCTACGGCTTGTCTCGTCGTCTTCGTAGCTCAATCGGAGGACCCAAAAAAAAAAGTCGTCTATATCAAGTAACACGTATATTGTTCCGTAGTGATTGGTATGCAAATTATACATAACTAGATCAAGACAAAATAGACAGATGACTGTTTAATAATCAGCATCCCCGGCCCTTCGAGACCCTTTGCTTAGACCGAGCGTGAATTTGAAGCTTATATGTTCAGATTTTAGTCCTTTTAAATTAATGAACTTATACATATTCAATGAATTACTAAAGATGAATACGAAATTTAGAATAAAACTAGTGAATTAAGCCGAATATGTAACCCATATTCTAGCTCGGCCTCGGCCCTGGCTAGAAGTGGGGTATGTTCACCATGGAAGTGAAGAAAATAGAAGTAGAAAAAACAAAAGCTAAGATGGGGCGGCAGAAAATGAGTTAAATTAATGCTCCACTGAAGTCCAAAGCCTCTATATAAATTCCCCTCACTCTTCAGCAACTCCATCACAATCAATAAAAGCTCTAAAAAGCAATATTATTCAAGATTAGCATAATCTTCTTTTGGTGAGAGAGAGAGAGAGTGCAGGAGTAATGGCCAAGGATATTGAATATGGGACTGATCAGTACGCCCCTAATAAGGATTACCAAGATCCACCTCCAGCACCACTAATTGATGCAGAGGAACTTGGAAAATGGTCATTTTATAGAGCCATTATTGCTGAATTTATTGCTACTCTCTTATTTCTCTATATCACTGTCCTCACTGTGATTGGCTACAAGAGCCAAAGTGACACTAAACATAATGGTGATCAATGTGGTGGTGTTGGCATTCTTGGCATTGCTTGGGCCTTTGGTGGCATGATTTTCGTTCTTGTTTACTGCACTGCTGGTATTTCTGGTACGTTATTTTCTGTGACTATCTCATCTAAAAAGTTAGCCGGTTATATAAATTACACTTCCTATTTGCTTAATTTTGTCTTTAACGTGCCTTTTCTTGTGTGTCTGATTCTTTTTCATGGTCAAATACATGAAAATTCTTTTTGATATGGTTGAGTGGCCAGAAGCGAATTCACGGTTTAAGCTTTACAGGTTCAAGCTTTAAAGTTCTTAGCATTGAATCCATTAAAATTTCAAAGCTTTGAGTTCATATCTACTGCTAGTATTTATTATAATTTTAGTGAATATTTACATTTAAATTTATGGTCCATGTCAGAATGAGTTTAGACTTTAGATGAACATGGTACCAGTACTCTGCATCTGCCTTTTGTAAGTGGCGGTGAGACTTGAATCTAAGAGGTCTTACCTGCCCCGAACAACGATTGAATTGATTGACCATCTAATCTAATAACTTATTTTCAGAGATAACATATTTTTATTTATTTAATTATGAAATACTTTAAGAAAAATTGGTTTTGGAAAAGGTTCAGTTCAAGAGATTGATGGGGGTTTTTCATTTTGTGTGTGCAGGAGGACATATTAACCCAGCTGTGACATTTGGGCTGTTCTTGGCTAGAAAAATCTCATTGGCCAGAGCAGTTATGTATATGATAGCACAGTGCTTAGGAGCCATTTGTGGTTGTGGTTTGGTGAAGGCATTTCAGAAGTCTTACTATGTTACATATGGTGGTGGTGCCAATGAGCTTGCAACAGGCTACAGCACTGGCACTGGATTAGCTGCTGAAATCATTGGCACTTTTGTCCTTGTTTATACTGTCTTCTCTGCCACTGACCCCAAGAGAAATGCCAGAGACTCCCATGTTCCTGTAAGTAAAATTACATCTACTAATCTACTTAACATTTTGCCTATATATTCTTGAATTTAACTTATATACATCGGCGTAGAGAAATTTTTATACTATCTGGTCATCTAAAAGATAATTACAAGTGATTGCTCGTAATTAAAAAAAAAAAAGGCAGTCTGATGCACTAAGTTTCTGCGATGTGCGGGGTCCGGGGAAGGGGATCTATTGTACGCAACCTTACTCAGCATTTCTGCAAGAGGCTGTTTACTAGTTACGCCAAAGGCTCCCCTTCTAATGCTCATAATAAGTGGAGCCAATTATTTTTGTAAAGAATAAGACAAACAACTTGCTACAACATGTTAAATTAGAATGACAGTTATTTACATAGTCAATGTGTGCAAGTTAAATCCTATTTTTAATGCTTCTTTTTGGTAACTTGAGTTGAAGAAGTCAATATTTTGTAATTGAATTAAGGTATTGGCACCACTTCCAATTGGATTTGCTGTATTCATGGTTCACTTGGCCACAATCCCAATCACTGGAACTGGTATTAATCCAGCTAGAAGTTTTGGAGCTGCAGTCATATATGGCAAAGACAAAGCCTGGGATGACCAAGTAAGCAATTTTACCTTAACCAAAATTGCACATCCTATTGTTTTTGTTCTTTTTATCCAACATATATGTTGGCTAGATTATGACATTGCCTTTTTAATGTGACAGTGGATTTTCTGGGTTGGACCTTTTATTGGTGCTGCAATTGCTGCACTGTATCACCAATACATTCTGAGAGCTGGAGCAGTCAAAGCACTTGGCTCATTTAGGAGCAATGCCTAATGATAAGAATCTGCAGTTAGAGCTATTTAAGCTGATGGAATGAATATTACATGGTCAATTGTATAGTGGTATTGGTGGAGATGGCCTCTTTAAATTGTGCTTTTGTTTGCTTTGTGGTTTGGCACTTAATTTTAAATGTGCCAAACATTGTCATTTTGAAGCTTTTCTTCTTGTTTGGTTGCATTTCCTACTTTTGTTTCCTTTCCCTTGTAAATTTCCTTATTATGTCTTCAATAATAATACTGGATTGAGCAAGGGCTTCTTTGTATTCTACTACTATTAGTTTTTGGTCACATACGTTGCACGTGTAGCCATGTCGACTGATATTTTTTTTTTAAGACATAGTTATTATTTAAGCATATGTGTAAGGTTTAAACAAAATTTGAAGGAATGTTTGTAGTATATTCTAAAAGAATTTGTTTTTGCTATAAAATAAAAATAGATAAGTTTCGTCGCATATCCTCATGACCTCCGATGAATATGTCAGAATAGTTATTCTTCACCTACTATGCCTCCTCGATATGCTCTTGTAACACTCTGTATTACTATGTCCTTCTGTATTTCCCTTTTGAAACATGACTTTTCTTTCATACATTATTCAAGTCTTCTTGTTTTTACCTTTACCTACATTTCAAAGACAAATCAATATAATAATTAATTTATACATGGTTCGCTTAAAAAGTAGTAGCAGTAGTAGTAGTGCACGAATATATATAGCATGTAGCTTCATGATAGGAGTAAGAATTTTAAATTCTTGTGGTTATTTCAAGTTAAAAGAGAAATACATCACATTAATAGTATGTAGTAACAGTAGTAGTAGTGCACGAATATATATAGCATGTAGCTTCCTAATAGGAGTAAGATTTTTAAATTCTTGTGGTTATTTCAAGTTAAAAGAGAAATACATCACATTAATAGTATTATGTGTTAGGCCGAAATAATCAAGTGTCATGCGGGAGCTATTAATGCAATAATTGAACGATGATAAATCCAACAATAAAAGAGAAATATATCAAAAGAGACACAAACATTTAACGTGATTCGGAATTGACCTACGTCAACAGCGGAGATGAGTAATCTGCTATAATAAAAGAGAGTACAAAATATCGAGAGAACAACCCCACGAAGAGGCAAACACAAGTGACACTCTACACTTGTCTCGTAAAGTTCTTCCCCTAAACATGACTCTCAAACCACATATGGCTACATTGTGGATACTGCTTAATGAGAAGGAAGGATCCTCAATTTATAGAAGTCCAAACTTTTTCCTACAAGATGAGGGACTAGACAAATATGGAAGATTTATATTTTCCTACTACGAGAAGAAAACCCAACTATGGTAAATACGTTGCCATTTCCTTCAAGAGATAGGAAAATCAAATATGGTAAGAAAATTAGGGCAACACCTAGCGATTCTCCCCTTTGGCCTAAAATTTTTGACGAAATAAATCTGATTCACCTTCTTCACATAGCCTTCAACATGTCGCATCTCCAAATCTCCACCGCAAAGTTTGTCTTAACGAGAGTAATACTCCGGTTCAATTTCTCGGACAAAATCATGATTACTGTCAAATAGTTTACGGCTAGAACTAAACCCATCAAGATGAACCTGTCTCGAACTTCGCTCTGATACCACTTGTTATGTCGAGGAAGAGGCAAACCCGAAAATAAAGAAGATAAAGAACACCAAATTTTAACATGAAAACCCCTTCAAATCACCTGAGAGTTTTTGGGTGTAAAGCTTGTGTGCATGTTCCTAAAGATAAGAGATCGAAACTGGATGTCAAAACTAAGTCGTGCATCTTTATCGGTTATGGTCAAGATGAGTTTGGATATCATTTTTACGATCCACTTGACAATAAACTTATTAGAAACCGTGATGCAATATTCTTTGAAGACCATACTATTGAAGATATTGACAAAGCTGAGAAGATAGACTCTCAGAGTAATGAGAGCTTAGTTAATATTGATCCAATTTCAATTGCTAAGGCACCTATTGCACATGAAGGAACCCAAGACAATAATGAAGATAGTGATCAATATCATCATGGTTTAGATGTTATGTGTCGCGCCCCTTTTTCTCGCGAGATCGGGTTTCGACACTCCTTTTGAGAGAGTAAGGAAAAGGAATTGGTTATTAGAGTCGCCACCTAACGGATTAAGGTGCGTTAGGGCACCTAGAGCAGATAGCTCATATTATATACCAGTTTGCATCATCATAGATCAGGTAAGGGCTCAAATTACCTCGAGGGGAAGGTGTTAGTCACCCCTCGAGGTCCACAATGGTGGATCCCGACCGAACTTGAATTATGCGAATTAGTCTAGGAAAGTGAAGAAAATATTTAATAAGGATGGGGGGTCCTAAATTTTTTAGCCTATAGGATCACCCCGTGCAACATAAATAATACTTCGTAACTCCCCCAAGACGGGGGTGTTACTCATATTATCTAGCGGGCACAGACTATCATCTCTTGCTACCCGATTACTATCTTTAAGTTGTTACCTAAAGCGCTCTAGTTGATTCTAATTTGTTTTCTATGCGTGCACTACCCGTCCCTTACCTGTGGCCCTGGAGGCATTAGGACCTCTATTTGGAAGGGTTCTAGACTAAGACTAGGTTGCTCAAAATTATAAAATACTAGCGATAAACAAAACAATTAGAACTTTTCAGATAAAAGCAGATATGGGCTCATATTGACTTCCACACATAAACAGCAAATGCACGCAACTGATTAACAGATTTTGTTAATTGCAGTCTATATGCAAGATATCTGTGTGAGAGCAGTGATACACATAAGCAATTTCATTAATGCGAGTGTTAGGGCCTATTGTTTGCCTACTGATTTTTATTTAGTATAGTATCTGGGCACTTCAGCCAGTAATGAATCACAATTACAAATCCAGAATTGTTATTAAATCCTATAGGCATATTGTCTAAGTGATTGACAGTGACGATCAAATTCTGAATCAGCTCTATAAGCGTAACGAGTGTGATGAATTTCATCCTATAGGCATGATTTCTATGTTCGAACTTATTTTAACTCTTAGACATGTTTCATAGCCTCGAATTTCCTTTTTTTAATCCTATAAGCATGGTTTCTAATTATTTAATTAATTTTAATCCTATTGGCATGATATATATCATTGAACTGATTTTTACTCCTATAGGCATGATATCTAATTAAACAGTATATGGGCAGAAATTTAGACACATTGCAAGAAAATAGTTGAGTAAAATATTGACCCTATAGGCATGGTTGCAAACACATATTTATTTGAGAGCTTGATGCACCTAAAGGCAGGATCTCTAATAAGTCATAATATTAATCCTATAGGCAAGATTTCTAGTAAACTATATGGAACCCATACGATTTTAGCAAAAATACCATAAAACTTATAAGCAGAATTCATAGCACAAATGAGATCCTTCAGGCAGGATTTCTACCCGAATTAGCAAAGAAAATAAAGACCCTTCCCAATTTACTAGATATCCCAGATTATTTTTTATTACAACGTTATTACAGACCAGAATAGTAAATGAATTACATAATAGTAATGAAATAAACTATAGGGAGCCTTTATTAGGCCCAAATACACCTGGGCAACTCAGGCCTTCAACCCGTTTCAGCTTCGAGGCTTATTTCACATGTACAGAACAACCAATAATGAGTGATTCACCCATAGCACATATACAACCAGGTTTCCAGTGTGTCAAAGTTCCCAAGGGCCTTAGGGACCCAAGGCAATGCTCACACCAGAACCAAATACCCAGAAATAATTCAAAGGAGATTAGGAACCAGTCCCCAGTGTGTCAGAGTTCACATGAGTCTCACATGGACCCTGAGCAGTGCTCACACTGGGGTGGTTGAGGATAGAACCTAAAAGACTAAGAGTAGGAGTCTAAAAAAGAGCAGCATATAAAAGGAGGCAAGGACAGATATAAAACAGTTTTGATTCTCAGAAGAAAGCTATCATTATAGAGTTTAAGACATAGAATATGTGGGAAGGATTGCATTAAGAAAACAAGCAAGGTTTGCAAAGTGGTTCATGATCAAGCATACAATTTAAATAAGTTAAAGTCTGAAAAAGTCTAATTAGGCTAAGTGTACATACTAGCATTTAGGACAGCCTTATTGAATTATAGAAAATCAAACAGTCAAAACAACCACATGAATCTAAATGGATACAAGACATATTAGGAAGCAAGTTATCAGGGTATGTGAACGACAAAGCAAGAAGTTTAATAACAATACAAGTTTCAAAAATTCAAGGCTAATTGACTAATTTTACATACTAATATTATCCTAAAGATGCCAAATTTAGAACAAGTTCAGAACAACATATAAGAGACAAATTAAGCATTTGCTTTAAGAGGATTCATATTATTCAAAAGTAACCAATCTCAGAGCTAACAATATCAACTATTGGACTAAAAGTGAATCATATAAACATGTAGAATTAATGGTGTTCATTGGGTGGGCCGGGCCGGGCAGGGCAGGGCTGGGTAATGTAAAAATTGAACCGCACGGGTTAAGAACCGGGCCGATTACGGGTTGGGACTTACCGAGTTTAACGGGTTCGGATTTATCCGGGTAAAAATTGAACCGTAAGGGTTACGGTTCAAAGGGGTCGGGCCGGGCCGGGACGGGCCGGGTTAACATTAAATTTCTTTTTTCAATTTTTTATTTGTTATAACCATCGTAAAAATATAAACAAAAAAATAATCTTATAAAAATAGTGTTTGAATAAAGGATGCAAAGACTTTAAAATTCTTATATTTGAATATATAATTAAGAATTTAAATTTTAAGATAATAGAATACAATGAAGATGGAAAAAAGTTGCACTTATAATTTGCAAGTTCAAACTTGCAAATTAAAGTTTACATTTAATACTTCAAATTAAAGTTCAAACTTGCACTTATCATTGCATAATAAATTAATAATACTTCAAATTAATCTAACAAACTAAAATATTAAGCATAATACGTCTAATAATATTAAAATAACACAAATTTTCTCAAATCAAACGAATTTCTAGTGAACGCTCAAGACAAATCTTCATATGCCTCCTTAAACAGCCTGTGCCCGTGCACTTTGGACGAAGATTTAAGATAAGGCCACAATTCCTGCACTTTACTTTGTAAACTTCTTCATTTTCTTCTATCACATCAAATTGTTCCCAAACGTATGAGCGCACTGTAGAATCACGGGGCATGATTTAACTTGAATGAGAGAATATGAGATTGAGAAATGAGATATGAGTGAAGAAATGAAGACGAGGGGGGTGTATTTATAGTTTTACAAAAGGTTAAATTTGTAATTTAGAAAAGTATTAATCTTTTAAAAAAAAGGCCCCAAAAAGGACCATTTGTGCTAATTAGTCGTTAGGCAACGACTCCCTTGGCAGGTGACCTTTGCCAACGGTCCAGTAGTCCCCAAACAAATTTAAAAAATAAATAAATATTAACTAGCCGTTAAAATCGGGCCGATTTAACCGGTAAGTGCACTATTCACTTTGACCGGGTTTTACCGATCTGGGTAACCGGTACAAATAAAGTGAATGTCCCAACCCCCTCTACCCCTCCTACCCAGCCCACCCGGCCCTCTTTGTACCGGACCGACCCGGTTCCGATTTCAACCGGTCTGGGCCGGTCCGAAAACGGGTTGACTCGACCCGTTTGACACCCTTAGGTAGAATCATGTTCAAAATAGCTTTTAAACATGCTGGATTGTAAACATAGTTCAGGGATACATAGAAATGAAATGACAAAGGATAGTCACTCACCAGTTAAGCAAGCAAACCAGAACAATACCACAGAGTCGAGAGTCTAGAATACTTGCCTTGGCTTTCAGCCGACCAAGACCAGAAGTAAACAAGAGAGCAGAGAGAAATATAGAACTAAGCCATAGATTTCTTAGTGAGAGCATATTAATTCCAGTCTTCTCTAAGGGGAAAGAGGGAAGGGGTTTAAATAGCCTTAGACTAGGGTACCCAAACATGAAAATAATCTACCGACTTATTTAAGGGAAAACTCAGAATTAAGGCAAGTCAAGAAGAACGCGTATAAAAGCAATCAAACAAGTTTGGTAATCACAGGTTCTCAGGGAATAATTAAGGCAAGAGTCATAAATAGATAGGCAGGATCAGTAAGAAAATGAATTAAGAATCGAAGACCTAATTTTAGGGTAAGTAAATTAGTGGAATAATCAAAGGAAACTAACGTGCATATAGACAGATATAGGCAAATATCGAAGAAAACACGTTAACAAAATAAGAATCATAACATATCTGAGCCCTGATTTTAGGGCAAAATGAAACTGGTCAGCAAATTAACAAAAATCTCGATAGAATACATATAGACATATATAAGGGAGCATTAAAGAAGATACTCAACTAAAAATAGAACCAGAGCAGATCTTAAAGATACGGGCCCTTATTTTAGGGCAAATAAATTAGGCAAACACTTTTTAACAAAAAAAATAGTAGAGAAAATAGACCTGCGGGAACATAAAGGAGATTTTAACAAAAAATAAGAACAAAATTTAAACGGATCTTAAAAAGATCTAAACCCTAATTTTTAGGGTAAATAAAGAATAAAAAGAATCTCAGATATTCGTACCCCAAGAGGTGAAGAATGAACATAGATGACAAAAGTGAGAAGTTCAAACCAGATTTGGTTCGAAAATGAGGAAATCGGCTTGCCATGTTAGGCAAGCTACAAGGTTATACCATAATCGAGTAGCCAGTAGTGAGACAGGGTGAATAAAGTAAGAAAATCACCAATCAATTCCATGTCTGGTTGGAATCGAAGAAAATTAGGGAGTATTAACGTGACGGTGCCTAGGGTTTCAGAGGAGAAGAGAAGAGTGGGGTTTGAGGCCGGCAGTTTATAGATAATGGGGGTTAGGGTTAGGGAATAGGTTAATTAAAAGGGGGAAAGGGACGATGGTCGTTGATCTAGAGAGATCAACAACCGAGATAGAAGTTAGATGGGGCGGGTCGTTTAGAAACGGATCGCGACCGGGCATTAGTCATGGGTTGTTGGCTTTGGGCTAGGTATTAGGTAATTGGGCTGGGCTAATTGGGTTTGTTTGGGTAGTGTAGGTCCGAAATGATTAAGGAAAATGGGCTATTATTTAAATACCCAATTAAATTAGTAAATAATTTGTGAAAAAATGATAAATAAACAGTAGAAATATTATTTATGCATAAAAATGATTAATAACAATTATTTAACACTATAAAAATATAAAAAAGTTATTTTTTGCAGAAATAAAGTAATTATAAGTATATATGGGCTATTATTGCAAAATGTGCAATTTTAACCTTTAAAATGCAAATGTAATTATTAACAAATGCACCAAAAATATTTAAAACCTAATATGGATGTAAATGATAAAGTTATATGATAAAATCACCATGAAATAATTTGTGTGCAATTAATGAGTATTATTTAATAAATGTGGGAATAAATTGATTTAAAAATCTTTAAAATTATGAAAAATGCTTGTATGTGTTCATAAATCAAATGATGATGCATATGTACTATTTTGTAAAGTATATATGTATATCTAAAAAATATGAGGAAAAAATTGGGTATCAACATTATGGATGCTCCAGTTGATGAAATTGTGGTTGATCAACAACCAATTCCTGGTAACTACTTCGAATGCTTTTGAAACCTCTCTTAGAAGATCTACAAGGGAGAAACAAAAATCCATGCGCTATCCTCATGATGAGTATGTACTTTTGACTTACATGTGAGAATCTGAGAATTATGATGAAGCCATGCAAGATACACACAAAGATCAGTGGATCAAAGCCATGGAAGATGAGATGAAGTCACTCCATGAGAATGACACATATGAGTTAGTGAAATTGCCGAAAGGTAAGAGAGCTTTATCTAACAAATGGATATTCATAATAAAGCAAGATAACCATACCTTTGCACCTAGATAAAAGGTGAACGTAGTTGTTAAAGGCTTTGGTTAGAAGAAGGGAGTTGACTTTGATGAAATTTTCTCTTCTGTTATGAAAATGTCTTCTATTCGTGTGGTTCTAGGCTTAGCCGCAAGTCTAGATTTAGAGGTTGAGCAGATGGATGTCAAGACTGCTTTTCTATATGGTGATTTTGATGAGGAGATTTATATGGAGCAACCTGAGGGTTTTGTAACTAAGGGAAAAGAAAATTATGTTTGCAAATTGCAGAAGAGCCTGTATGGATTGAAACAAGCTCCAAGGCAATGGTATTTGAAGTTTGAATCTGTCATAGAAGAATAAGGGTACAAAAAACCTTCTTCAGACCACTGTGTATTCTTTCAGAAGTTCTCTGATGATGATTTTAATATCTTATTGCTTTATGTGGATGATATGCTTATTGTTGGCAAGAATAAAAGCAGAATTGCAGTCCTTAAGAAGCAGTTGAAAAAGTCGTTTGCGATGAAGGACTTGGGGCCAACAAAGAAAATCTTGGGCATTCAAATCCAAAGATACATATATAGAAAGGAGTAATTTTTATCCCAAAAACAATACATTGAGAAGTGATACAGATTCGTATCGAAAACACGAATAATGCAAAAATACACGGAATCAAAGAGATAGAAATTAGGGTTTAAAATAGAGAAAGACAAGAACCTAACTATGAACTAGTTAGGCCCCTTGAATTTAATATGATAAACACTAATCGAGGAAGAACACTAATAAGAAACACGAATTAAGCTAAGTAAAAAATGCAATCCAAAGCCTCTAGAAGATATATCAACTAGAACAATGAATTAACATTCAAATACAAAAGATAATCCAAATGTATGAACATGAACTCATACATGATAAACCTAACATAAATAATCTAAAAACATGGTAAATAAAGAGAAATAAAAGATACCTTAAATCTCTCAAGATTTGGTCTTTATTTATCAATTCATCATCAAAAGCTCCCTTTCAAAATGAGAGAAAGGGACTATTTATACTAAAGTTCTATTTAGGCTAAATAACTAAAATACCCTTAGCTTTATAAGACTAGCCTAAATAGCTAAATTGTAAATATGACCTTCTTAATCTTGACTCCTTTAAAGCACTCCAATGCTTTGATGTTGACTTGGAAATTATCCTCACTAAGCGTGCTCATTCAGCATGTATCAAGAAGGTACTCAAGGTTTAATATGACAGATGCAAAAGTGGTCAGTACTCCTCTTGCTAAACACTTCAAATTGAGTATTAGTCAGAGTCCATCTACTGATGAAGAGAAAAATGTGACATCTCGTATTTCTTACTCTTGTGCCGTTGGTAGCTTGATGTATGCTATGGTTTGCACTAGACCTGATATTGCACATGCCGTTGGTACTATTAGTAGATTCCATTCTAATCCTAGAAAAGAACATTGAGATACAGTAAAATGGATATAAGATATTTGAAAGGTACTGCAGATTTGAAGTTGTACTTGGCAATGACAAGCCTGAACTTGTTTGTTACACAAACTCTGATTTAGGAGGAAATCTTGATAATTCAAGATCCACTTCCGGTTATTTGATCAGCAACTTCATTTTTGTGGATTCTCCTCTTTCTTCAATTGATTTGTTGTTGCTCTTGTTGCTATTGTTGCTCCATGTTTGGAACTTGTTTGTTGCCAATTTGGAGAACTTTTATAACCTTCTTATTGTTATAGTGGAGTTTTTTGGTTCTTTGTGATTCCATGGTTTTTACCTTCGATTTGAAGGTTTTTTCACGTTAAAATTTAATATTTTTTATCTTCTTTATTTTCGGGTTTGCCTCTTCCTCGACATAACATTATCTATGTTGCTATCTATTCTTAAATAATTGACATATGACATCTACATCCAATTGATCCACAGAGTGTTGAAGATCACGCACTAATATTACTAACATAATCTTCCAAAAGTGCAGTACTACAAAAAAGCCATTACCTTGAACCTGAGATTTAATGCACAATTTTTGTATCTTTTTTCCATCTCTAGTGAATACTATTCATACTGCAAATACAAAGCAAACTCCTTTCGGAAAAAATAAATGTAAAAAGAACTGTTGTAGCCTCTATTTCTAGGCCCAAGGAATTTACAATATAGTTGTTGGGGTTGGGATAAACTTATTATGTATCTTTTCATTTTCCCCCTTTTTATTCTGAAACCTCTTTGTCACCTAATTATTTGGTCTCATGCAGAAAGTTACCAGAGAGGAGTTCGAAAATTTTAAAATTAGAAATATTAAAAATTAAAGCGCCTAATAGTCAAGCCAATGTGAAAAATCATACACAGGGTCCAAGAAATAACTCTAATCGTTTGGTAGAGTGTATAAGAATAATGTTGAATATGATGTATTAGTAATGCTGGTATTAGTTATGCTTGCATTAATTATGCTGGTATTATAAATTATGCTGGCATATTTCTAATCAATTGTTTGATTTGACGTATTAAAGCATTGCACTATTTCTAAAAGAATTGTTTATTTACAAAAATACTCTCGTAACAGTTTATCACTTTATCTTTTTAAAAGAAACATATTTTGAAGAATGTTTGTGTATGAAGAATATTTTAAAAAAATTATTTTGTTTGTCTACCTATATTGTAGTAAGAGCTTAATATTTGTATATAAAAAAAAATGCTAAGTATTTATTTATTTACTAGAGATATAATTTTATTTCTCACTTTCTTGGATTATTTCAAACTTGCATTATATAAAGAATATTTTAATCAAGTATTGAAGGACACTTTTGTCTTTAACTAAGTTAATGTATGCATTAAAGCCCATTGCATTGTTAATACCATGGTTTCTCATGCATTAGTTATGCATATGATAATACCAAATATGACGTATAACTAATGCTTGCATAACTAATGCATAGGTTCAAAAAGTGTACCAAACAAAGTATTACTAATACACAAAACTAATGCATCCTACCAAACGACCCCTAAGATGAAAACTCACTAACAAAGATGATAAGGAAGCAACATTGAATTAGTCAGCAAGCTAGAGCTGTAAAATAAATCAAATATACCAAATTTGTCAAAAGAATTTTAGGAATAGAAAGAAAAGAAAAATTCAGCACCTACACAAATAAAATAACACACAAAAAGTTACCTGGCAAAGATTTAGAATACCATATAGGGTTTGAGTACAAGTCTGGCTAGGTAGAGATAAAGAGCTCAACTTTTGGTTCCTTTCAAATAATTTTCTTGTCTCAGTTTATCTCTTTGATGAATTTAACTTTTTTTTGAAGTTTTAAAAATCACTACCAAGTGTATCCTGGTTCTGTGTTGGATTCGTCGGCAACTTCTTGTGATTTCTCGTCACATTTTAGAGTTTTTGGGGTAGCCCAAGGATTCATAGTAAAATATAAGTGCATAAGAATTTACTGCTTTTGATTGTTATAAAACAGTACATATATCAAATATTATAACCCTTGGTATTTCCATTAGAATGAAAATATGTCAAAAATGAAAAAAAGGAGAAGACAGTTTGAGAATTTTTTCTTCTGTGTATTGATTGTGAATTTCATACTGTACAGTGCACGTTAATATAACAAAAAAAATCTGACTATAACTAACTATTGCGAAGTGACAGTGTTCTATTCCTTAGTGTCTAACCTCCTATCAGATAAATACAAGAAAGAAAAAATTATCTACAAATGATAACTACAATAGTTAGCTTATTTGACCATGGTCTGGAATACATGTAGGCCCAAGCACTTAGTCACAGCTGAAATAACCCAAGGCCCAAAGTTGATGTCTTCATTTAGGCCCAATGCAATCTAAACCCATATAAAATGGATCACCCATTTATTGTGCAATATTTACATGTCTTGTAACCCATTTGGACAAAACATAAACTCAACCTAACCTTCTCCTCTTTCATCGTACGTATCACCACCGGAATGGTCTGGAATTCGCCGGCGTAGAGCTTCATCAATACCATTCCCAACACCCCTCCTCAAGTTGGATGGGGACGAAAAAACCCCCAACTTGCCTAGAAGATTATGATGCAAAGGCCCAGTTAGGGATTTAGTAAATAAATCTGCCAACTGAGAAGCAGATCAGACATAGGACAAGGAAATCAAGCCGGCTAAAAACTGTTGGCGAACAAAGTGGCAGTCAATCTCCGCGTGCTTCGTTCTTTCGTGAAATACGGGGTTCTTAGTGATGTGAATCGAAGCTTGGCTGTCCGAATAGAGAGGAACTGGGAGTGATATCAGAATAGAGAGATCGTCAAAGAGACGTACGAGCCAGGTTAGTTCCGCTACAACCCGTCGCATAGAGTGATATTCAGCTTCGGCAGAGCTAAGAGAAATGACAGATTGTTTCTTGGATTTCCAATAAATTGGAGATGACCCAAGGGAAATATAGAACCCACTTATAGACCTCCGTGAATCTGGGAAAGTTCCCCAATCGGAGTCGCAGAAAGGCAGAAGTTGAAATGATGAAGAAGGTGACATAAAAAGACCAAGACTTGGATCCTTGAGGAGATAGCGAAGAACTAGAAGTGCTGCAGCAAGATGAGGAGCTCGAGGATCTTGCATATATTGGCTTAAATGCCGAACGGTGAAGCAAAGATCCGATTTTGTGTGAGTTAGGTAGTTCAATTTGCCTAACAAGTGACGATACAATGTAGGATCTTGAATAGGCTCCCCTGTTTTAGCAAGTAACTTGACTGATGGATCAAGGGGTGAAGATACTGGGGTCAAATGCAAGCAATCAAATTCAGCTAACAAATCCATGGTGAATTTCCTCTGACACAAGATCAGTTCATGTGGCTCACGCAATACCTCCATTCCCAGAAAGAAATGTAAGTCACCAAGGTCCTTAATTTTGAATTCCTGATTTAGGAAGTCTTTCAAGGCATATAATTCAGCATTGCCATTTCCTGTTAACAAGATATCGTCTACATATACAGCAACAACAAAAATGGAAGAATCTGTCTTCTTAAAAAATAAGGAGTAATCGTTTAGAGAGTGAGTGAACCCTTTAAAATTTAGAGCAGAGGTGAGCTTTGTATACCACTGTCGAGATGCCCGACGAAGTACATAAAGAGACTTTTTTTGGCGATAGAGATGCATAGGACTAGGTGGAGTGACCTCAGCAGGAAGCGTCATATAGACCTCTTCATCGAGGTCTCCATGCAAAAATGCATTATTTACATCGAATTGATAGAGACCCCATCCTTTCTTCACAGCTGTATCCAAAATGCACCGTATAGTAGTCATTTTGACTACTGGTGAAAATATTTCATTAAAATCAATCCCCTCACGTTGTATATCACCTCTGATCACGAGTCGTGCTTTTAGTCTCTCTATGCTGCCATCTGAGTTTTGTTTCACTTTATACACCCATTTGCTAGGCAAAGCCTTCTTACCAGGGGGTAGTTCTACTACTTCCCAGGTGTTATTCAATCCTAGAGCCTCAATTTCTTTAGCCATAGCTTCTTGCCAACCTGGATGATGTGCAGCCTGAACATAGCTAATAGGTTCATAAACATTAGATATAAAGTTGAGCATATGTTGATTTGAAGAAGACAAACCATTAAAAGAAAGTGAAGTGGGTGTTACTGGGGCTAGAAAACATGAAGAACTAACATCTGTTAGCTGAAGAGCATTGCATATATAGTCCTTTAGGTAAGAGGGAGTTTTATGTGTTCTGGTGGATTTCCTTATGAGAGGCTCTACTATAGCTTCTGATTCTGGTGAGAAAAAAATAGGAGAACTCCTAGAAACTGTAGAGGATTTTGGTTTATAACTAGATGAAGTAGGCTGAAGATCAACAGGAGATTTAGGAGTGTAACTAGATGTGGAAAAATGAGAAGGAGTAGGGGAACTAGGACTGGACAAAGTAGGATCAGCTGGAGGAGCATTACGTGGAGATGAAACATCTGGTGTTGACAGATCAGAGGATTGGTTAACACATGTGTTCTGGTTAGCATTAGGCAGGAAAGACACAGTAGGATTAGTGGCTTTAATAGAGGCAAAAGGGAAATACTCCTCATGAAACACTACATCTCGTGAAACAAAAGGTTTGAGAGTCTTTAGATTAAGGACCTTGTAACCCTTTCTACCATGTGGATAACCTATAAAAACACAAGGTACTGCCCTTGCTTCAAACTTCCCTCTATGACTTGAAAGTGTGGAAGCAAAACACAAACACCCAAAGCACCTAAGATTAGAATAATTTGGTTTGACATTAAAAAGAATCTCATAGGGGGTCTTTAATTGCAAACCCTTGGAAGGGAACCTATTGATTAAGTAAGTTGCTGTCAAAAGAAAGTCTCCCCAGTATGATATAGGTAAATGAGATTGAAATAACAAAGCTATAGAGGTCTCTAGTAGGTGCTTATGCTTTCTTTCCACGACCCCATTTTGTTATGGAGTGGATACACAAGTAGTCTGATGTATGATTCCCTGAGAGAGAAAGAACTCTGATTGAACATTTCCACTTCCCAATTCAAAAGCATTGTCTGACCTTATGACTTTTACTTTGGTATGAAACTGCCTTTTTACCATGGCTAGAAAGGACTTTAGAATAGTGAAAGCATTGGATTTGGCACTCAATAAATAGGTCCATGTACCTCTACTGAAATCATCAACTATTGTAAGGAAAACTTGAAACCATCATAAGTTGAATGTTTATAAGGTTCCCTTGTATCCACATGAATTAATTCAAACACATATTTGGTTGTAATAGAACTAGGAGGGAAGGGGAGTTTGGATTTTCTTGCCATTGGACAAATAACACAAGGAACAGAAAATTTGACACATGAAGGAATAGGAACAGATGATATATTCTTCATATTACTCAAAGGCATATGGCCTAATCTATAATGCCACAATTCGTCTTTTACATTGGAATCAGAAAAAGTAAAACGTGAATTGGAAATAGCATTAGGCTTTAATTGATTTCTGGAATTGAAACTACTGATGCTCTTAGGAAAACTCTTAGAACTTGCTGTTGGATGCCCTGACTTAAAGATGTACAGTCCTCCTCTCTCTTTATCAATCTCCATAGGGCTCTTCAGTGAAGGGCCCTACATCAGAAAACAAGAAGATGGGGTGAATAGGATGAACTTTCTGAGTTGTTTGCACAACTTGTGTACAGACAAAAGATTAAACTTGAATGAAGGTATGTATAAGACATGTTGTAACACTAGATTAGGCAAGAGAGTAACATATCCATAATGAGTAACTCTAACTCTACAAGAGTTTGGAAGTTTAACTATTATTGGCTTGGGCAAAACTTTGAAATTTTGAAAGAATGATTTGTTAAAAGTCATATGCTCAGTAGCTCCACTATCTAATATCCATGAATGGCTATCAATTTCTATGAATCAGGCATAATTGAAGTTGGCAAATGCATCAGAAGAACCTGCACCCTGCTGGTTCAAATTCACCTGAAGAAGCCTGTAGAAACTGGGTGACATTCTCCTGGGTAAGGGCCTTCACCTATGAGCTATTGTTGATTCCTTGTTCTACTTCTTCAGCTGTGTTGAGAACATTATGTGCATGTGTTGTTCCCTGAAACTTCCTTTGTTTTGTAAACTTGAAATATGCTGGAAATCCATGGATTCTGTAGCATTTATCTATGCTATGACCTGGTTTCTTACAATAGGCACAAATGTTAGAGTTTCTCTTCATATCATAACTTTTTTTCTGTCCCTTATATTCATTAAACTTCTTCCCCCCTCCTGACTGATTTGCTGCCATAAAGGAAGCTGATTCACCTGGATAAACAAGTGTAGGATGTATTTCTCTCTGTTTCTCATCTTGCATCACAAGAGAGTAAGCCTGACCAATGGAGGGTAAAGGGGAAGACAACAGTATATTGCTTCTGACCCCAATGAAAGTCTCATCGAGACCCATCAAAAACTGTAGTAACCTCTCATCTTGATGTTCCTTTAGGTTTTTAGCCTTAGATCCAATATCACATTCACAAACACAAGTAGAAAAAGTGTTTAAAGCATCTAATTCATCCCATAGTGTGATGACCCAAAAGGTCATCCCGTGTATTTTTAGCTAATTCTGTATTCTGAGGTCGTGAAAATCTCCTTCTATCTTACCTCGATTTGCGTGTACATCCCGGGCGTAGCCCCGGAAGCCTTTGTGTGAAAAACTGATAAAAATGATGATTTTGTATTGGAAATTTTAATAAAGTTGACTTTGGTCAACATTTTTGGTAACGGACCCGGACACGTGATTTGACGGTCCCGGAGGGTCTGTAGGAAAATATATGACTTGGGCGTATGCCCGGAATCGAATCCGAGGTCCCGAGTCCGAGAAATGAATTTTTAAAAGAAGTTGTTTTCTGAAAAATATAAAGGTTTTTTAAAGTGAAATGTTATGTGAAACCTGTGGTATCAGGCCCGTATTATAGTTTCGGATCTCGGTACAGGTTCGATATGATTTATATGTGTTGTCTGTAAAGTTTGGTAAGAAACAAAATCCATTTGACGTGATTCAGACTTTAAATGCAAAATCTGAAAGTTTTGGAAGTTTTGAGAATTTTCAGGGATTTTGAGGTTTAATTCGTTGTTTTGATGTTATTTTGGTAATTTGATTACACGAATAAGTCCGTAGGATATTTTTGAGGTTGTGTGAAGATTTGGTTTGGAGCCCCGAGGGCTCGGGTGAGTTTCGGGTAGGCGTCGGGGTGTAAAACTTAGCAAAAATCTGGTCTTTCTGCATTTTCTGGTGTCTGAGATTTTTGTGCTATGCGAACGCATAGCACAGGGCCTGGGGAGGGGTCGTTGACTCTATGCGAACGCACTCAATGGAGTGCGAATGCACAGAGTAGTGTGGGGTCTAGGTAGCAGTGCTCTATGCGAACGCATCCCTTGGGATGCGAACGCGGACCTGTAGAGAGAGGACTCTATGCGAACGCACCACTGGGTCACGAACGCACAGGGTCATAGAGGTCTGGGGGGCTGGGTAGTGCTAAGCTTATGCGAACGCATCCACGAGGATGTGATCGTGAAGGATAAGGCAGTGTGGTCTATGCGAACGCGGAGCACGTGCCGCGAACGCATTGAGTTAATCCGCCCAGTTATTATTTAGTCCCAAAAACAGAATAGTTACGGGATTTACACTATTTTTCACAAACTCCTTCTTCTCCACACCTCTTGGGCGATTCTTGGGAGAATTCTTCACCATATCCTCTTAGGTAAGTAATCTTTGACTCGTTTCCTTCCATTTTTATCAACACCCATTAGATTCTAGGCCTAAAAACATGAGATTAAGGGTAGAAAATTAGAGAGAGTTAGGGCTTTTTGATTATTTGGGAATTTGACCTCGTTTTGGGGTCGAATTTCAAAACAAATTATATATTCGGGCTCGTGGGTGAATGGGTGATTGGGTTTTGGTCCGAACCTCGTGTTTTGACCAAGCGGGTCCGGGGTAGATTTTTAAATTTTTGGGAAGAATGATGGAAAATCTATAATTAAGCATTGGAATTGAATTGTTTAGAATTTATTGATGTTATTGAGTCAATTATGTCTAGATACGATTGATTTGGAGTCGGGTTCGAAAGGAAAAGCGGTGCTTGAGGCTTGATTTGGATCATTGGAGTCGAGGTAAGTGTTTGGCCTAACCTTAGCTTGAGGGAATAGGTGTTGAGTCTTATTTGCTACTTGTTTATTCCATGTCCAATGTATAGGTGAGGTGACGAGTACCTATATGTTGTGGTCAAGCATGCCCGTGAGTCGAATATGAGTAATTATGTGATTTTCATTGAGGTTTATTGTGTTATGGATTTAATATCAATTTGGCAGTTATTCATTTGAGGGAAATTCTTGGTTGTAAGTACTGTTGAGTATTTGATCGGTTGAGAAATATTTTGTTAAATTATACACTTGTGTAGGATTGGTTATAGTTGTGTCCCTTGCCGGGACGGTATTATTTATGTTGATTATTCCTTTGCATTTATGGTTTCTTATTGTTGATTTTCTTGCCAAACTATTATTTTTGATATTTATGCACGAGGGGACATTCCGTGTCATGTTTATGATATTTATGTACGAGGGGGCATTCCGTACCGTGTTTATGTTATTTATGCACGAGGGGACATTCCGTTCCATGTTTATGTTTATTTACGCACGAGGGGACATTCTGTGCCGTGTTGATGATATTTATGCACGAGGGGACATTCCGTGCCGTGATTGTGATGTTTTATGCACAAAGGGACAGTCCGTGCCGTGTTTATGATACTTTAGCACAAGGGGACATGTTGTGCCGTTTCTTTTCACTTGTTTATTTCGTGTTGTTAATCCTCGTTGTTATTTTTGATATTTGATCTGTTGCCTCATTCCGTCATTTCAATATTTGATACCCCCTTCTCCCCATCATGTTTCCCCGTTATTGTGCTTAACTATTTACTTCCTGTTGTTATATCCTGTTATATTTTATGTAAACTGCCTAGGTGATATTACTTGTCGTGTCCTAGCCTCGTCACTACTTCGCCGAGGTTAGGCTCGGTACTTACTCAGTACATGGGGTCGGTTGTACTGATGCTACACCTGCACTTCTTTATGTTTTGCAGATCTCGGTACCGGACCCAGTGGACACTGATCGAGGAGGCTTCCTTCAGTCCACCAGGCGACACTGAGGTAGTCCTGCAGGCGTCCGCATGCCTTGGCGTCACCTCCTATCTCGCTTCTTTTCCTGTCTTTATGTATTTTCAAGAAAATAGTACTTTGTTTATTCAGACCTTTATTGGTAGCAATCGTAGACAGTCCGTGAAATTGTGACACCAGATCTTGGGGGTCGTTATTAAGGATTTTGTAATACTATTTACTTAAGTTGTTAGATTACATTTCTTACGCACTTTGATTTCTAATTGTTCTTGTATATCACTGTTAAATGCTATATAATAAAGGAACATTTCAGAATAACTGGTAACGTTGGCCTGTCTAGCGGGTTCAACGTTAGACGCCATTACGGCCCCGACAGTGGGATTTCGGGTCATGACACATAGACTCTTCATTTTAGTGAAGTAGCTTGATACACTATTGTTACCTTGAATTAGAGCACTCAACTATTTCTGTAATTGGAACAATTTTGCCCCATTTGTCCGGCCAAACTTGTCTTCCAGATCTGCCCAAAGATCCTTGGCGCTTTGAGAGTACAAGACAGTCTCTGCAATTTCCTTTGATAAAGAGTTCAGCAGCCATGATAGCACCATATCATTACAGCGATCCCAGTGCTGTTGAAGCCCAGAATCAGTAGCTGGAACAACTAGGGATCCATCAATGAACCCTAGCTTGTTCTTGGCAGATAATGCTATTACCACAACTCTTCTCCAGCCCCCATAGCTCTTTCTATCAAACACTGAAGAAACAAGATTCATCCTTGGATAATCCGATGGATGAAGATAGTAAGGATGAGATGAGTCCACGAGACCAGTCATCCCTAAAGCAGTAGATCCAGTACCAACTGTAGTAGAAGAAGCTGTAGCTAAAGCTAATGCATCAGTAGGCTTGGAAACAGTACCCATTGTATAGAAAAAATAAGAAGATAATGAAGATTTGATTCAAAGTGTAAGAGGCACACTAAACTTGCTCTAATACCATATCAAAAATGAAAAAAGGAGAAGACACTTTGAGAATTTTTTCTTCTGTGTATTGAGTGTGAATTTCATACTGTACAATGCACGTTAATATAACAAAAAAAACGAATCTGACTATAACTAACTATTGCCAAAGTGGCAGTGTTCTATTCCTTAGTGTCTAACCTCCTATCAGATAAATACAAGAAAGGAAAAATTATCTACAAATGATAACTACAATAGTTAGCTTATTTGACCATGGTCTGGAATACATGTAGGCCCAAACACTTAGTCACAGCTGAAATAACCCAAGACCCATAGCTGATGTCTTCATTTAGGCCCAATGCAATCTAAATCCATATGGATCACCCATTTATTGTGCAATATCTACATATCTTGTAACCTATTTGGACAAAATATAAACTCAACCTAACCTTCTCCTCTTTCATCGTATGTATCACCACCGGAATGGTCTGGAGTTCGTCGGCGTAGAGCTTCATTAACACCATTCCCAACAAATATGAAGAAGTAAATATTCCTTGAACTTAATTACTCTGGCTGTAAATACAATGAATACAAACAGTCCTACTTTAAATATTATATTTAATATATACAAGAGACATTATAAAGGATGATTCATTGTACAATATTCAAATCTAGTAGAACTGATTATTATATATTTACATGTTTATATAAGAAGATAACTATAAAAAATAGATTGAAGGGTAAAAAGGGCACCAAGCTTTTGTGGGGATATTTTCGTAATTCAACTTGGACTTAATAGTTTCTCGCTTATAATAACTTCTCTCATTTAATTGTTTTGGCTCTAGGGTTTAAATGAAGGGCAAAAAGGTCACTTAGCTTTTAATGAATATTTTGAACTTTTAATTTTGCATTTTAATCTTCACACTTATAATATAACTAGTTTCTGGACACGCGCATTGCACGTATATCCATATCAATTAGTATAAAAATTTAATATATATTATATATATATATATATATATATATATATATATATATATATATATATATATATGAGTCATAAAATAAAAATTCAAGGAAAAATTATTAGCACTATTAATATGGATCCTATTTAGTTAAATATATAAAGGAAGATGGTAGAGATGAGTGATGGATCCCCAACTACGGGAAAGGCTCCCCTCTAGTGACTCTTGGTCCAATAATATTCAATAATTGCTTAAGAATAGGACACGTTATCAAAATAAATCCAACGGCTGTAATTTGGTTTGTGGAGAAAACCCAACTTATACTGTCCATTTCTCTCACGTTTTCACCTCTTTTGCCTTTTTCTTCGACCTCCAATAGTTCAAGGGTTTGAAACGGGAAACCAACTCCTCTGAAAGACTTTCTATCTCTCTTTCTTCTTAACTTATTGTTTTGAGTTCTAAATCCATTTTATCATATGGTACTTAATTTGGATATTTTTTTGTTAAAATAAAAAAAGAAACATCTCAATTTATAAGCTAAAATCGAAAATGAAAAATATCCAAACCGATTAATCCGAAACCGAACTTAAAAAATCCGATCCAATCCGAACTTATTTTTGTCGGATTTGGATTGTCATTTCCTTAATCCGAAAATCAAAAATTCAAACCGAAATTTTCATATTCAATCCAAATTGCCTGAACGCCCGCCCTAACAACTATTGTTTCGTATCGTATTGTTACTTTAAATACGATGTTTGTTTTAGTTGTTACTTAAATTTTATTGTATCGTACCTTTAAATCCATGTTTACGTAACAACGAAATGTGCCACTTTATGTAACGACTGGCTTTGTGTGGTTGCGTCGTTATCTTGTCTTTTTCTCTCATCTCACCTTTCTCTATTATTAAATTATTTTATTTTATCATTTACCTTACCTTTTATATAATATATTTATCCCGTATTATAATTTTTCTTTATAATATTATAAATTTAATCTTTATTACTGGTGCATGATAACATGAAACAACGACAAACGATACAATTTATTCAAATATTGTATTCATCAAACAACACAGTGCGATATAATATACTACAAAAAAACTATAAAGGCAATAGCTTCCGTAAATTTGTCGAAAAAACCGAGGAAGAACAAAACTACCGGGCGTTAAGCTGGGTTTTCTCATGAACAAATTACATCGGCTGAATTTTATTTGATGACGTGTCTTAATCTTAAACAACTATTGAACATTACTGGACTAAGAGTTACTAGAGGTGATCCGTTCCCCCCAACTACCCGCATCTAATAATCAATCCATATTGCAATTGCAACTTAGACTCCAACTGCTAGAGCATGTTATTCTTGAAATATAACCTTGTGTATAAATGCTAGGTTTTCTTCAGAATTTTAGAAATTCTTGCAATGATAACAAAATGGAGATGATAAAATAAATGAATTTCAGTTTGTAACATAAACAAGTTGCAACAAAACTCACACACGTTCAAAATCATGAATACATGTGAAAAAGATCCTTTAAAACTTTACAGAGGAAAATAGTAGCATAAGGCTTCAATAATATAATAGACCACGAGAACAATTCAAAATTGAAATGACAATAATCACAATAAAGCTGCTAAACTTAAGCCTGCAAGTTGTTATATTTCATTATTGTTGAGGAGAACTCTATGGCCACTTATCGTCTCCGTGCACATCTCTAACCATTGTCAAAAGAAACTTTCAATTTACTAAGGCATCTATCTGTATTTATAGGCCAAGAATCACATCTAAAGTTATCTAAGAAATTAAACAATCAAGCTTTAGGAAATGAAAAGCTAAATAACGTATACACTTTACATACATCCCCATCAAAATAATACTAATTGAACAACTATTAATGCAATTAATTAGTCTCTTCATTTTTTTCTCACGTAGTCACATTTAGATTACATAACTAAATTTTTAATTATATTTTGGTGCGTATATCTACAAATTAAGTAGTTTAAAGAATAAATAATGATAGCTAAGGAGAAGACTTTAAGTGAAGGGTAATTTGGTCAATTAGCTTTTGAAGGATATTTTGGTAAAATAACTTCACCTAAAATTTTTTACACTTATAATATAGTATGATAAGTATAAGTATATAAGTATATGATAATATAATATAATAATATAAAAAATAAAAGGGTTTGGACAAGAATAACCTTTCACATGCTTTCTGTTTTTTTGTTCTACACGCGCTTGTGTAAGGGTCTCAGCAGTCACCAATATTTTACAAGTTGAGATGTACAACAGGTCACCCGTAGAGTTAAACTGTTAAAGTGATATTGATTCGCTGAGTTCAAGGGAGAGGGGGAGAAATATATATATTTTGCCTTCGGATAAAATTTACATCTTTTCTGACGTCATAAAGTAGAACACTAAATATCACAACTGTTTTACAGTAAAAAATATTTAAATAGTGTTAGAAAAAATTATAATTCAAAAAAACATTATTTGGCCCCTCAAATCCCAAAACTTGTTATCCTTGTTTGTTACCCAAGGATAATATCTGCAGCTTTATTCAAATAAAGGCTAAAAAGGAAAGAAGTCAGAAGAAAGACCTATTCTAAGCAACATTTGTTCAGAGCATCTTCATTTCAGTCTCTTCAAAGCTTAAAGAGGAGCAGTTCGTTGCACTAGCTCCCACTATGCGAAGGATCTGGGAAAGAACCACACCATAAAATACTATTGTATGCAATCTTATCCTGTATTTCTGCAAGAGCCTGTTTCCACGACTTGAATGCTTGATCTCCTTATCACATAGCAACAATTTTACTAGTTACGGCAAGTGTCTTCAAAGCCTCATTGATTTATATCTTCTCAAAAAAAGTTGGCCAAGTTTTTGTGTTTGAAATATACACTTTGTACCAACACTTTCTAGCTATAGCTACAGCATTGGAGAAAAAACTGTTAGAAGATTGCTTTTGACCTATCTTAACATCCATCAGATCAGCAAGAATTCCAGGCTGAGTTATCGTTATAGCCTCTAATTCCATATAATTGGCACTGCTCAACATCTCGATGACTGCAGACATTTTGGGGCGGAGACTGGCGATTTCTTGCACACAAAGTAGGCCAATCTTTAAGAATCGGACAGCTTCATCGCCACAAAATTCTCCATTTAACACAGGGTCTATTAGCTCTAATAATTTGCCACTATTGTACATTTCCCATGCCTGAAATAGATACACCAAGTTTTAGTTTCACTTATTGCGTGAAATCATATTTTAGATGACCTGATAGTATAGCATTTTGTAAACACAGTTCATGTATACAAATTAAATGTAGCAAAATAAGATTACCTTGTTAACTAGGAAATGTTCTCCTCTCTCAATGTCAAAAGCAATTACAGGGCAACCGCTGACTACTTCTATCAATAAGACTCCAAAGCTATAAACATCTGATTTCCGAGTTAAATGTCCACTGATGGCGTATTCTGGAGAAAGATAGCCTCTTTAGGCATAAAGTAATTAAGTCAAGAAATTAACAACAACATGTAGAATCCAAAAATGAGCAAAATGTAGTTTTGAACTTACAATGTTCCGGCAACTCGGGTAGTAATGTGGGAAGTTTTCTCCGAAAATAGCCTTGATAAACCAAAATCTGCTATTTTTGGTGTAAAATTCTGATCAAGAAGTATATTGCTGGCCTTAATATCCCTATGTACAATGTGTGGAGTCACTTCTTCATGTAGATATGAAAGTCCCTTTGCTATTCCTTTTGAAATTTCTCTCCTAAGTTCCCATGTTAATTTACTTCTGTTTTGCTCTTCCCCTGCTTGTCAAACAATTAATATGAGAGAGATATTAAAGAATATATACCATCAGCGTAAGAAATTTTACACTTTCTAATGTTTTTTACATTGACGGTATATATAACTTAAACTGTTTAACGAAATTTTACCTAGAAAAGATTGTGTTAGACTATTGTTTTCCATGTAATCATAGACTAAGAGTCTGTTGGTCCCATCCACACAATATCCTCTGAGGGTGACAAGATTTTCATGTCTAATTTCAGACAATGCAGCTATTTCTGATATAAACTCCCTTTCGCCTCGCATTGTTTCTAATTCAACTGATAGAACCTTTACAGCCACAACGCTTCCATCTTGAAGCCAACCCTTTTCAAGAAAAAAACCAAATGAACATCAGCCACGAATGCAGTCGAAAAACATAGCCATCCCCTCTCTCCCCGAACTCCACCGCTCTAGTTGGAGTCGGCTATATGAATCCTCGTTGTTCATGTCGTTTCATTTAAAACCGTTTCAATTCAATAGCAATAACTCTAAAAATCAGTTTTTTAGGACAAGAAAATCACCTTGTAAACAGAACCAAATCCTCCCTCTCCAATTCTACTTCTGAATCCATGAGTTGCAGCCTTTAATTCCTTGTAAGAGAACACTGAGAATTTCTGAGCTCTTTGTCCACCTGTTGGTAGAATTTATATCCTTAATTAGTAGGAATAAGATTATAGAGAAAAAGGGCAGCCCGGTGCACGAGTATCCCGGTCAAGCTACTCAGGGAGCTGGTAGCATATATGTACTTAGCCTCATCAAACAAGTGCGCCAAAGGTGGGGATGGTATCATATTTTTTTATAAGAGAGGGATGTTCACATAGGGTTCAGGGAATGGCCGCACCATGAGAGATATGATGTAGACAGTCTATCTAATGCAAATATTAATGGCTACTTTCACGGCTCGAATCCCGTGATTTATATATCACACGAAGACAACTTTACTGTTACTCTCTTCGGTAGGAATAATATTATCAAGACTATAAAAAAATGATAAGAAGTTCAGAATTTGAGAAGTTACGTACCATATAGGATAATTCGGCTGGTATCCATTGTACCAGATGAGGAAATAAAACAACTGGTAAATGGAAAAGGAAACTTCATAGTAACTCTTTGATGAACTCAAATCTTGAATTTGGTTTTCTGTGATTTAGTTTTTGGTGTGTTGATATTTACACATTAATAGCCTAATAGGAAAGGACATGTAATGATGTAAAGCAAGAAAGGAGCTTCATTTAATGGAGAAACAATATCGTGCACACAGATATTGACGATTTTTGATCTTTGAAATATACAGTGTTTTCTCCTTCTTTTTTTAAAAAATATTTTATGTATCTTCCTGGGAGTAGTACTCTCTTTTTTGTCCCCTTTCAATAAAGCCGTCACAATATATGAATTGATAGGAGTATATCAATTGATAGATACTTTGCCATGTTGTTTAATTTAATATATTATCTGTATTGTATTGTAATGAGATTTGATTCGAAATCCACGACAAAGTCGACGATCTAGTCAGATTTACAGGTAATCACTCAAAAATAATCATAATTTTAAAAGTAATCGAAATTTAACCACTTTTATTTAAAGATAAATCTTAATGAAAAACTGTTCAAAATCCAAAAAATACTCCAGCATAATATATTGGAATTCCAGTATAATATACTGGTCCAACATAATATGGTGGAAGTTCATACACAAGTGCTCCAATCTCCAGTATATTATGCTGGAATTTCCAGCATAATATGCTGAAAGTTCATACACAGGTGCACCGATCTCCAGTATATTATGCTGGACTTTCCGTGTTACAGCAAAATAATGACTATTTTTAATGACTTTACAAAACGCTGGCTATTTTTTAATGACTAATCCAAAAACTGACTAGTCCGTACTATTTTTACTCTAGTCAATATACTAATTAAAGTAGACTCGATACATTTTAGTTTTAGAAAACTAGACACAAATTTTAACAAACTAACAATAAAAAAATTACTTTCTAAGTTACCGGTAATTAACAAATTATTTTGACAATCTCACAAAATATGGAAATATAGCAAAGATAAAACTTAAAAGTTGTCATAGGGAGAGTTGTTCAAAATATATAATGAGACAATAACTTATTCTCTTGACCACACTGAACCCAAAATCTCGTAGCAGTTGATCATGTTTTGTTTATAAAATATATTACGAGTTATAAATGTTAATTATATTTAACACTTCAATGTAAACTATTTGATTCAATTCCCGTAGTTATTCGAAAGCTTGGTTTCTGGATTACTTACAAGTTAGAACACTTCACATAATTCGTCAAAAATGTTAGGCTTCTATAAAGCAATAATCCACAAAGGATGATTTCACAAAATTGAAGTTGAAACTAGGGCGTGTTTGGGATGAATGAAAATGTCTTTCTTGAAAATAAATAGTTTTCTTACTTATTTATGATGTTTGAAATAAGCATAATATGTTGTCGCAAGAGTATTATTGATTAATATATAATCTAGGCAAATACTATTGGGGTACGCAGACGTGGAGCAAAGATTTCTGTTTTCCTTGAAAATGGTAATTACAATTATATTTGATTTTGTGGTTCTAAAAATATGTGACTTATTTTCATACAGTTGTTAGGCAATAGATGTTAAGTATGAGTTAAAATGAGATAAGAACAAAGGGCAATGGTGTTACGCAAATCGAGCAGTCGTGAGACGAAGTCTCGAGGTGGCCGAAACTGGGTCTCGAGGTCGAGCTGGTACGCTTAACAGAGGACGATCGATGAATAAATAACAACTTAGAGGGCTTTGAGGATAACCTTTTATGATCAATAATGAGCAATAAATGAAGAACAATTAATGAAACACAATAAATTGAGGCAATAAATCTGTAGAACAATTGTAGAATGTGTTTTAGTTAGGGAGCATAATATGTTCTTGTTCTTGTATTGAATATCATGTGTGCTACAAAATGACAAGGGTCCCCTTTATATAAGAAGGAGAATCCCATCATAGTACATGTGTAATTATTACAAAGAAATGCAGCTGGTAGAGCTATTTAATGTCACGGTACGGACTTGTACTATTCTTGCAGACTTGGTCAACTCTAACCACGTGCCTTTTGGGAATTTTCTGCTTTTTCACGATGATCATCGATTTATACTGCCCCGAGGTCGAGCATGGAGAATCCTCGATAAGCTTCCTCGGTGCCAAACCTCGAATTGTGCTTCGAGCCCTTTGAAGACGGGCTACAGAATGCCTTAATGATCATAAAATTGGACTCTCCAATTTTAGCCGTATACAGATAGTCCCCGTATTTCTTAGAATGAAATGATAAGATACGGTATTGAATTCTTGCCCCTTCGATACTCCCATTATGACGTCAGCCTCGTCAGAACATTAAATGACATGACATAAAGGCTGCGCAGAGGTCGCTGTCAGCATGATTCTCGAGAAGCCCACGAACCGCTATTGGTTCGACCTTTCTGCTTCTCAAACATGCCCAAACGGCCTCTATAAATACTTCAATTGTTTGCCTTTCACACTTTTACAACATCTTCAAGTCTTCAAAACTTAGCTCACAGTTGTCGCGCCCCCTTTTTCCTCGCGGAGATCGGGTTTATGACATTTGGTTGAGGCAACTCTTTCCTTTTGGGAAAGGGGTTTGCATTTTTGAAGAGTCGCCACCTAACGATTTTGGGGTGCGTTAGGGCTCCTAAGGGGTTCATCTACAACTACGTTGTTAACCAGAGATAGGGTAAGGGCTTGAAATTATCCTAAGGGGAAGGTGTTAGGCACCCCTCAGGATCCACAAGTGTGGTTCCCGGCCAAACAGCTTTTGTGAATTTGTACAGTTTTAGCAAAACAAACAAGTAGGCTCAAATAATATGGGATTTAAGTCTAAGTATACAGATATTAGAAAACAATTAATGAAAAGGTTATATTTTGAAAAGAGTTACAATATAAAAGTAAAAGGTATCCTAGGTTTATAATATGGATCACATCAATGCAATACACTGTATGACACTCCTCAAAGAGGGGCTACGCGTGGTATTAGCGCACCGGTCATCATATCCATATTCTACCCTTTCCCCACCCCGTGAAGGTAACTAAAGCGCGTGTTGGTCACGAACTCTATCGCGTGTTGTTACCCGTCCCTTTCCTATCAGTCTTGGAGGAAATTAGGACTTCTATCCTAAAAGGAGGTTTCTAGGTAGACCCTCAGGTTTTAAAGGTAAAAAACACTAAGGCGACATATAAGAACAAATAGGACTGCAAATAAGGGAGAGCATGTGAAACAGATAGAGGTTCAAGTATTCCTCCACATATATTGCACATAAACAACATGTCTCATACACAAGTTAAGGTCCAGGTTTAGTTCCTAAGCATGGTGTCTAAATTATAATAGCAGAATCAGTTTTATTACATAACTCAGAGAGGAAGTCCTAATCAAGCTTGCCTACTGATTTTAACATGCTGATAGTTAACATAGTCACACAGAAAGATCTGGTTTTATTCCCTTGTAGTCAATTACCTAAGACTTGCCTAGGTGTAAATAACATGCAACAGTCATACAAATTTGTTAAGGATTCCAGATTATCAATCCTTATAGTATGTGATTCTAAGTGTTTACAAAAGACTGATTGCCAGTTTATTAGAACATGGGATTGTTTCAGACATGTGTATTTAACTGAGTGTAGTAAGCGAGCATGATCCTATTGCATGATGTCTAATGCATCATGATAACTTAAACATGGATTTCTAAATGCATACAGAATCACAACATTATGCACAATTTCAGGAACAACATAGGTGATAGTTGTAATATGGTTACCTAAAAAAACAGGATCTCTAAGTGCATAGGCATGGTAAAACATGATTGCGGCTTTGTTAACATAATTATTCTAAGGCATGCTTTTTAGATTACATTTCAGAATACATGGACAAGATCATATGGTAGAAGTTTTTTTTGTTATTATTATTGATCCTATGAACAAGATTTCTAAGTGAAGGCAATGAATGATGATATGCTGAAAGTAAAGCAGATGTATGAACCTAAGTGACATGGTATCGAAATGCATGGCATACTTGATATGTTATTCCTAAACATGGTTACTGCTGCGCACATAGAAAAGTAAACCTAGAAACATGATTTCTACCCATACTTATACTATAGCATGCATATCCCCACCCATTTCTTCACTATCCAACCCCAGAATCATTTTTACAAATAATTATTACAAGCCTATGAATATGAATTACATAATTAAAAAATAGGAAAAGAAGAAGTTAACTATAGGGAGCCTTACATAATAGGCCCAAGTTTCCAGATCCTCAATGCCATTGGTTCACAACCTTTCACATGATCCAGGTGCGTCAAAGTTCCCTAAGGATCTCAAGGGATCCCGGGCAGTGCTCACACCCAGATTCATTGCCAAACTTTGAGTAAGTGCAGTGTGAAAGAGCCAACCTTAATGTGTCAGAGTTCAGAGGGAGCTCATAAGGGTTCCTACGCAGTCACACATTACGGGGGCAGAACCTAAACTTCTAAGAGTATGTGAGAGTGCTTGATGTAGTTTTTAAAGAGTTGAGTTTGTAAAAAAATAGTTTGAAAATGGTTTTGGATAGTAACATAATAGTTTGCTTAAAAAAAACCAGTTTGAGAGAAAAGGAGCATGACAATTAACAAACTCTAAATCACAACAGCAGACATGGTCCAGGGAGCAAACACAAACAGGGGAAAGGGTATTGGGGACAAGTAAGTCACATAGTATAAGCAGGCTTGCACACAAGTAAACCTCAGAGAAGTATTACAGGACTTAAACAGTCATAGCATAGTCCATCACAAAATATTCATGCCAGGATCCCAAACAACATTAGATTGAGGGGTGTTAGAATTACACACTATGTTCAGGGAAGGGTTCAGGATTACATAACTACATGCTTATAGTGTACTGGGATAAGGAGACAAGGCAGAAGTACAATGAAACATGTAGGAAGTAGTAGACATGTTGAACTAGAGGGTAACCACATAGATAAATTAGTAAGTAAGCATGCTAATTGCAGGGTAAGCAATAAAACCATAAGTAGACACATAATAGAAGTAAGAGGAATTGTAACACAAACTGAAGCATATTGTTTTGGAAGCCTTAAAGTTAAACTGAGAACATACCAGTTAGATGAGGAAATAAGTGCAGAGTAATGGAGTAGTAGTGTGCAGAGAAGGAGAGCTGCAATGTATAGAGCAATATAGAACAGTAGGGCAGTAGTGCAAATAGAATAGTGGCACAGTAGAGCAAATAAAGTAGTAGAGTTACTCAGTCTTGGCTTTCAGCCGATTGAGTGGCAAGTAAACAACAAGAGAAGCGAGAAAGGAAAGAAAATTCAGAACAAAGTGTGTTTGTGTGTGTGCCCTTCTTATGTTAAAGAGAGAGTAGAGTATTTATAGTTTTGAAAGCGAGTAGTGAAATAAGGTAAGGAGTAATAGTTTAACATAATTATAGAAATAATGTTCAATCAGAATCAATCAAAGACTTGGACTCCCTTTAATTAGGGTGTCATAATTAAAACGGCAGAATTAGAGTTAAATAAGGAAAAGAATCAACTGTAAAACTGACCTTTACCATAACAGGAGTAGTAAGGTATATAGCAAGCGATTAAGTCTAGGTACATAACACATAATTAGGGAGAGTATATGTCAAACAATCAGCATCATATTCGTGCACATAAATAGGATATAGTACAATTTAGTTCTGAAAATTAGTCACAAGAATCACGAATGAGATTGAAAATCACAGGGACTCAATGCTAACTAAGAAAAGTATCACACACACAAGGAAACAATTCGAAAAATCAGTACAGAATTACAAGGAAAATACACAAAATCACATATTCAGGGAAGATATCATAGGTCTAAGGAATTTACACAAAATCAGTATAAATTATTATGTGAACAATCAATAAGGAAAATAGTCAGACCTATTAAATGTTAAACAACATGTATTGAACAAAATAAGAGAAACCCTAAGCAAGTATTTGGAGAAACAGTAGAAGATCGAAATCCTAACAACAAAATTACAGCAAGAAGCATAGAACTCATAGAGAATCCAGAAGAACATATAGATAAATAATACGAACATAAACCCTAAAAATTAGGGTTTCATCAGAATACTTAGAGTAAAGAGGAGATTTAAGCAGAACATTTAAAAACATACTGAAAATCAAGATTAGTACTAAAATCAGAAGATAAAACGTTTTAAAAGGGGTCAAGAAATCCTAGTTCTCAAAAATGCAGAATCGTTTGAAAAGCATCGGGGTTTTAAGAGATAAATGGGTGAAAACGTCAGAACGAACATAGATCTGTCACAGATCTAAGAAGATCGGAAGATCTTAGAACTAGGGTTTCCAGAGAAAACCCAAAAAGAGAAGAGAGACTTAGATATTACCGGCGTTTGGCCGGAAAATGCAAGGACCTCACTCGAACGGCCATAGGAGGCCGGAAAACATGGCATGAGATCGGAGATAGGAGTGTATTGCCTCAGGGTCGCTTGAAATCCTCCATCGGTGACACATACATGAAAGGAGGAGCCATAGGGTCGAGGAGAGGTGAGAACCTCATAGTTTCCGGCAACGGAGGTGGTCGGAGAAGGAGAGGTAAAGCTCAAAGAAGGGGGAAGGTTCGAGAGAGTCTCAGAGAGAGAGAGAGAGAGACAGTTGAGTTACGAATGGGGGGGGGGGGGGANGGGGGTAGTCGTCTAGGGTCTTAATTTGGTAAAGACTAATCTGGTCCATTGATCAGAAATGATCAACGATCCAGATTAAAAAGGGAATTGGGTCGGGTGGCTCTAAGTGGACTGGGCCTAGTATTGGGGATGATTTAATTGGGTAGGGGTCTCATTCAATTAAGCTAGAATTGAAAATAAAACTAGGCCATTTGTTAAATACCCAATAAAAATAGATAGTAATTTATAAAAATAGCTAATATTTGTAAGAAATGAAATTAATGCTTAATTCATTAAATTAAAATGATTAATTAGTACTTAAAAATATAAATGACTAATTATTGAGTAAAAATAACATAAAACATATGATTAGGCTATAACTGCAAAGGTATTGCAATTATAGCCAAATAGTACCAATTTTGGCTAATTATGAAATAATCTTGTCTTAATTAGGACCAAAATTATGTATTAAGCTAACAAATATTTTTAAAATCATTTTTAATGCAATTTATAATTAATTTTTAGAGGTAAAATGTTGGGTAAATTAAAATAAATTAAATAAAATATGGGAAAGTTATGGAAAAATATCAATTGTTATGAAAACCTGATTTTGAAGGTATATATGCAAATTAAAAAAATAATTTGAGGAAAAATTGGGTATCAACAACAGTTTTCCGCATTCATCTTATTTCTGCGCTTGCTTCTTCATCTTCTTTCTTTGAAACTTAGTTACAATCATGGCCAAACCTCCAAAACGGTACCTCAAAAAGAGGGAACCACTTCTTCATCACGCCCGTCTAAGGGAAAATCAAAAGCTCCTCCTAGTATCGAGCAGTGTATTCCTGGTTCCTTTGACACCGTCTTCAATTTTACCATCGAGAAACCCCCTTCTACACCGGGCCGATGCGAGCCCATGTCTCGGTACATAAGTGTGGTGACTGATACAAAGAAAGTAAAGATAGACTGTCGCTGGGGGGAGGCGGTGCAGGTAGAAATCCCTACAGCTGAGGAGAGCATAATTACACATAAAGCTGGCTTCCTCAACATATATACATACCCTTTCACTTTAGGCCCCGTAGATTCTTCTTGTCCACCGATAGATCCGTTGATTCTCGACTTTTGTCGTCAGTACCGAGTGACACTTGGTCAAATTTATCCCTCATTCTGGAGGATTGTATACATGATTCTATACTTTTCCAACATGGCCGAGGTCATGACTTTCACCCTCGACCATCTGATCAGGTTGTATAGACCTCGTCTCTACCGAGGGGGTTTAATCAAGCAACACCGTCGATTTGCCAAGACATTTTTTGCCTGCATCAACGAGGACAAATACCGGGGATGGATGAGGTGGTTTGTCAGAGTCAGAACCTCGTATATCATCCTCGTTGATAGGATGCCATTCCCGGAGGAATGGAACATGAAGCATAAGTATCCCTATATCGAGTATGTTTTATCACCTCTTTTTCTTCTTCCGATCTAACCTCCTTCTTTTTTGATTATTTTTATTCTGATTGTGTAGCTACCGTTTGGTTTACCGGCGAGGTCTAGGACCTCTCGGGATGGATCAAACACTTAGACTACGCTTTTCCATATAGCAAGCGCGTTTGGTGCGATTTGGCCAAGACGCAGTGGCAGGACAAGAACCACGGTATGCTTTTATTGCCGTCATTTCCACATTCTTTGTAAGTATTCTCCATGGCGGTAAGTTTGATACGCCATGACTGTGCAGGCCTCGGGGAAAGTGTATCAATGAGACCACCTCCTCCTGGTGAAGAAGAGGCTTCGAAACCTGCCAAGGACAAGAAAAGGAAGAAGGAGACACCGGTGGAGTCTCCGAAACCCAAGAGAGCAAAGGCTTGGAAGACCAAGACCGATGCTACGGTCCTAACCTCGACGGTCGCTGAGAGCCTGTGTGGACAGGAAGAAGATGATGATACTTGCCCTTTGGTACAAAGGGTAAAACAAAGCGCTGACGCTTCAAATATTGCTGGGCAGAAGACTGCCGAGTCAGAGGTGGCCGAAGCGAACCCACCTTGTGTTGATGAGACCCTTGAGGAGGGTTTGGACGCTGTCCCCGAGCCACTCTCTGAACATGGTACAGTCTGTGTTGGTGAGTTTGGCGGTCCTGATTCCAAAATTCTTCGGGGGCAGGAAAAAGCCCTGATGGAAGTTGATGCCATAGGCGGCTTTCAATCGGGCCCGTCATTTTCTCTGGGGGAGATAATAGATTCCCAGAACAAGGGTGCTTCCGATGTGGGGACCTCTCAGGGAGATGATGATGCATTCATGGATCACTTCATCGGTGTCGAGGAGGATACTAGTCTCGATGCCCCCGGCGCTCTCGAGGAGGCTGAGAAGCTTCAAAAGCAAGTGATCTTCTTGACATACTATTTGTTCTTTAAGCTTTTATTCTTGTTTTTCTCACTTTTTTCCCTTCGTGCTGCAGGTCAAGAAGCTATACGACCAAGCTTTCTCCAAGCTACAAGATGAGCTGACTTGCCGCTAGGAGGAGCTTGAGAAGCTCACATTGGAGTTAAACGAGCTGAAGGCTTCATATGCCCGAAAAGAGGAGGAGTTGGTAGTCCTCTGGGCATGTTCAGAGAAGGCGCTCCAAGAGCGGGCTAACTTCACTGAGCAGGTAACCCGGTACTCATGAACTTATCTTTTATCATTGTAACTTGGCACTAATTAGCTTGACACATTATTTGCAGATTGAGCAAAAGGATGCTCTGGTGGGGCAACTCTGGAAAAGAATTATGGCCAAGGATGACGAGATCTTCGAGCTAAAGCGGCATAATGATAACATGGCATCGGAGAGAGACATTCTTTGGGGAGAGCTGGCCTTGACTCAGGGTCTTCTTCGAGGTGCTCAAAAGGAGGTTGCCTCACTATCCGGGGCCAAGTCTGAGGCCGATGAATTTGTGTCCTCGTACAAAAGAGATGTTGTTGCTGCTAATGATCGGGCCAGAGAGATATCTGAAGAGGCCAAGCTCAAACTGACTCGGGCCGTTGCTCACGCTCGTTTGCAGGCTAGGAGACAAGACTTCGAGGAAGTGAATTCCAAAGGTGTCGATCTCTCAGCCGAGATCGAGGAAGCCACGACCCTTGAAGAAGAATCAGCAATTCCGACTACTTCGGATAAGGGCTCTGGAAGAGACTCGGGCAGCAGTGAAGGTGAAGAGTAGACTTACTCGCTATTTTTGTTTCTCTATTTTGTATATGGGATCCTCGGGGAGCTTTGTAAAAATACCCTTGTAAATATATTTTTGGGAATGCAAATATTTCTTCGTTTCATATCTTCAAACTTGCCTTTTAGTATTTATGCAAAAGTTAACCTTCAAATTCGAACTTAGTTCCTTTGAGTACGAACTTGGAGTAGCGTGAATCCTCGAGATTGGACTATTCTGATTTCAGTTATATACTTTCCCGGGGTCGGGTTGGTAAGAGTTAAATTTGACCTTCTGATCCTTCGATCTCCGTATGATAGCGTCGTTCTCATGATGTGACCGTGAACTGACCGAGGTGGCTCCGTCGGCACACTTCCCAAGATGTCATAACGGCTCTGTTAGAGTAAATGAAAAGTCGCCACTTTCCTTATATATATTTTCATTTCCTTGATTGAGGGCTTTGCTATTTGCAAAGCTAAGTTTTCTCTTTAGAGTTCTTTTCCTTCTCTTAGCTCTTCTGTAATTTTAGTTCAAAGCCTTTGCCCGAGCTTTCATCCTCTTTTTCTTGTTGCAAATAGTCATGGATGCCATGCCCAAATCCGCTTACCATGAAGAGGGAAGCTCTACCTCTGCTTCTTGCCCGGTCGGTGGTACACCGCTGGCGTATGGCGAGTTAACCTCGAATTGTTTTGCTTTGAAGAAAGATTTTGCACTAGAGAAGCCCTTCGATGCTCCGGGCCATCGAGAGCATGCGTCGAGGTTCATTCGTTCAATAGAAGAGAAACACCTTGAGGTTGTGAGGAAAGATTGTGGATGGGGAGAAAATGTGATGCTGCTGATACCTTCTTGAGAAGAGGATGTCATGGCCTACGTAGAGGGGTTCTTGAATGTGTACACATACCCTTTTACATTGGGTCCCTCGACCGCCTTGTGCTCGAATTTCGCAAAAGGTATCGAGTTACTTTGGCTCAGATTCACCCGTCCTTCTAGCGGATTGTGCTGATGATGAGGTTATTCACCGAAAAGGCTGAGCTCGAGTTCACCCTCAGCCACCTCATCAAATTAGATCGGCCTCTACATTGTCGAGGTCTGATTGCCTTATGACGCCGATCCACTAGGCCCTTTATCGCCAGTGATGACGAGGACAGGAACCGAGGATGGATGAGTCGATTTGTTTGAGTGAGAACCGCCGACATCATTCTTGCGGAGTTCATGTCGTTCCCCGAAAAATGGAACTTCATACGTGAGTATTACGTCGTGCCTTAGTGCCTTTTGCTTTTTATGGTTAATAAGAATGTTTCTTTCTTTCCCTCTTAGCGGTTCCGTGGATGCCGTAGGAGATCCCCGATCTTGCGGATTGGACTCGGAAGTTGGCAGCTTCCTCATCATATGACGAACGCAAATGGAGAGATCTGTCGAAGGGCATATGGTAAGTAAAACACCATGGTATGTGTTGTGTGGTTGATTTTCTTGAAAAACACTTTCTTTTATGTATACTAACTTCGTCACCGCAAGCATTGGAGAATTTTCTGATATGAAACCGTGTCCTCTTGGAGAGGAGGAAGGATCGTCGGTTTCAGGGTCGAGGAGTGATAATTAGCGGAAGGGATCCTTGAGGGACGAGGATACTCATAGTGAGGCGGGGCCTGCCTGGAGGCATAAAGAAGACGTGGCCACTGGGGAAGGTCTTAAGTTCACCGACTGACATTCAAGCGGTGATGCGACCGAAAAGGATATCACCATGTCAGAGGCCAGGGTCGAGAAGTCTCCCGAGGCAGCTGAACCTGCTAAACCCGGGGTCGCTAACCTTGGAAGAGATGCTCCTCGAGGAGGAAGGAGGGAAGGTCCTTTGCCATCATCTTCTTCTTCCTTCGAAGGTACTTCGAGGGATGTTCGGGACTAGGGGCCGCCTAGATCATATAGAGTTCCGAGTGATTGCGTCCCTATCCAGAGTGGTTCAACTAGGGCTGATGGGACGAGACCAGTTGACACACATTTGACCTTCGAAGAGGCTTAGGGGTTCGGTTCTACGGTAAGCTTTGGTAACCTTTTTGGTTTTTCATCTTCGTATTTTTGTTCTTATAAATTGAAGTTTCTTTTTCATAGGCCTTCGACAAACTCAAGTCCGAGTTGCTTCGTTGTGAAGCTAGGTTGCGAAAAGCCTTGGACGGGGAAAAATACCTCAGGCTTCTTTGTGAGAAGAGAGCAAGAAAGCTAATACATCTTCGATCAGAGCTGAATCGAAGCCAAGAGTATGAAGGCAACCTCGAGATACATGTAAATTTTGAGGGTACACAAGCTTCCTTCTCCATCTTTAAAGAGCTAACTCTTTGGTATTTCAGTTGTAGAAAAAGACTGATGCGCTGGAATTCCTTTGGGGCAAAGTTGGTCAGGCCAATTATGAATGCAACGAGCTAAGGGATCGGATAGATGCCCATGTTTCGGTAAGAAAATGCTTTGGCCAAGGCTTTTGCCCTTGAGGTGCAACTCCAGAAGGCTCGAGAAGGCAGCTCGGTTCAGACGAGCAGGATTGCAAGGCTCGAGTCTGATATTTTAAAGATGAAAGCCGAGGTCGTGGATGCCCGAGCTGAGGATGAAGAGGTTCGAGCTAAGGCCGATAAGAAAATGGCCATCTATTTAAAATATGCCACCGATGCTCGGGCAGAGTTGAGGGGGGCTTCTGATCGAGAGAGAAGAAGCAATGAATATGCCCGATGTAGATCCCGGAGGGAAACCCTCGAGAAGATCCGCGCCAGGGGCTTTGATCTCTTAGAGGAGATAGATAAGGCCAAGGCGGATGAGTATGACGTCAAGTTCCTTGTATCCGATGCCGAAGACAATGAGGAAGAGGTCGATAAGGGAGCTGGAGTCGTAGTCCCTGAGGGGGAAATATACTAGGATTTTCCTTCTTGATTCTTTGTATAAAGCTCTCAGAGAGCATTGAAAATGTATCTTTGTATTATTACATATATAAAATGAAACCTTTCGGTTTTCCCTTTATATAAGATTTCACTTGCTGTGTCTTTGTTTCTGCTTTATATTTCGATGCTCGTCAATGATTGGTCTGATGAGTTGGACTTCAAAATGGAACCCTTGGGGTTCGGTGCTAGATAAGCAGTTGTTGATAGCTAACCGTTTAGGGCTCAGTCCTCGAGTCAAATTTTAACTTGGGCTCGTCGATCCTTAGGCTTTTAAATCAGCCCCGAGGCTCTTTAAGCTGGCCTTTAGGCTCTTACGCGTTGGGTCGGTACGACCTCTAGTATGGTTGTAGTTTTCCCTCGTTAAAGACTTTTGAAGTTTTTGTGCTCGTCCGGCTCTTAGATGAGTCAATGAGAACCTCGATTATGATCCAATGTGTGATGGCTTGAATACCTCAGGAGGTTCTCTTTGAAGGCTGACTGTTTCGAAGCCTTTTCATTGTTTGCAGCTGATACGATCGAAGCTTTGGCCAGAGCCTTATGACCGTAGTCATTGTGTATGGCCATAGCCTTTTAGTTCCCGAGTGGGGTAGCCTCGGCGTCTATATCGAGGGCATGCCCTTTTAGGGTCTTACATGTTTGAATATATAGCCTTCACTTTATGATCGAAATTATGCCTTTTGTAAGGTCTTACAAATTTGAACATGCCTAACTTGAAGTCTTGCAGATTTGGTCATGCCTTACTGAAGGTCTTACATATTTGAACATGCCTTACTAGAGGTCTTACAGGTTTGAACATGCCTTGCTGGAGGTCTTACAGATTAGATATTTCCTCGTGGAGGTCTTATAATTCATGTCTTGCTTGAGGTCTTACAGATTTGATATTTCCTCATGGAGGTCTTACATTAGTGCCTCATGGAGGGATTTTGAGCTCGAAGTTGCCCGATTGGGGTCTTACGACTTCGAGCCTTTAGTGGCTTGATGAGCTGACTGTCGATAGCGGTCCCCGAGTGCTCGGGGTTTTCTGTCTTTTGAGCCATTTTTTGTGAAAATAGCAAACTTCTTTGAAACGCAAAGCGTTTTGATGGTAAAAGATACTCCTTTGATTACTTGGTACAAGTATACATGTTTTCACCATCGAGGGTTCGATCACTCTATGCGGGCACGACTCATTCGACCATTTGGCCCGATACATCATTCTCCTGTCGAGACCCTCTTTGGCTTATTTTAATTTCTTTGAGGAGGTGTTCTCCCGGGGGGATGCCCCCCAGTATTCGACGTCGATTGAATAGAAATACTTGAATACTTATTGAGTTTTCCTTAGGTAGCATATAGATGTTGCCTCGTTAAAAACCTCGTCGGTAAAACCCATTTGGGATGAAACCCGATCTAAGGGAAAAAGAGCGCAACACATTCTTTAAGACCTAAGGTCTTCGAGCAGGAGGGTGCTTCGATCCCTCTCAATCGAACACCTGCGTACAAGTTAGTGTAAAACGTAAAATAAAAAGAAGGAGAGGGTTGTACCTTAGCTGCAGTAGCGTTCGAACCCTGATATGCTTTAATTGCTCATTTTGATGACGCGGTACAGTCCTTTATTTGTTCATTCGGGTGTAGCTGAGAATGTAGTTTGTGATTGCTACTTGGCAATTTGCTTGTCCTTTGGTTCCTTCGATGTAGAAGGCGTCGATGCCGAAGCCACATCGTGTACTGCGAACATTTCTTTTGCTGCATGCTGCTCTCCATACACTTTTTTTATCCCGTCTTTTGTTGGAAACTTCATCATTTGACGAAGGGTCGGCGACACAACTCTCATGCGGTGTATCCAGGGCCTTCCGAGCAAGGCATTGTACCTCATGTCACCTTCGATGACATGAAACTTGGTATCTTGAACTGTACCGACCACGCTGACCGGAAGGGTGATCTCCCATTTTGTGGTCTCGCTCGCCATGTTGAATCCATTGAGGACTCGAGAGGCGTGCACGATATGGTCGAGCAACCCGAGCTGTTCTACCACCCTCGACCTGATTATGTTGGCCGAGCTACCTGGATCCACGAGCACACGTTTAATTTGAAATTTATTTAAGAGAAAATAAATTACCAATGTGTCATTATGAGGTTGAGACAGGGTCTCGATGTCCTCTTCGCCAAATGTGATGGTGTCCTCGGGTACATAACTCCGATTTCGCTTTTCTCTAGTGATGGATATTTTTGTTCGCTTGATAATGGGTTCCTGCGGGACGTCGATTCCTCCAATGATCATGTGGATGACGTGCTGCGGTTCTTCTGTTTTGTTTTACCTATTCGCTTCTCTTTCCAAAAATTGATTTTTAGCTCGGTCGCTGAGGAATCGGAGGTTCCCTTTGCTGATCAAACGTGCTACTTCTTCTCGGAGCTGTCTACAGTCTTTGGTTCTATGACCGTGAGTGCCGTGAAATTTGCACATCAGGTTAGGGTTCCTTTGTGAAGGATCCGATAATACGGATTTTGGCCACCTGGTATCTTTGATTTTACCTATGACCGATACGATGTTTGAAACATCAATGTTGAAGTTGTATTCAGATAATCGGGGTGCCTCCACAGTCCTTATGTGTCTGTCGAACCCGGTTTTGTTCATGAGTCCCCGAGAATTCTGACCTCGATCCATCCTTCGATCGTTTCGAGATATATTGCGCCTCAGGGTATTCATTCGATCTTCGGTGTATGGTTGGTACATTTCCTTGCTTTGTCTCGATTCCCTCTCAGGAAACCTCGATTCCTTTACTATGAGCTTGCTAGGGTACACTGAGCCCGAGGGGGATCCCAACTAGTCTTCCTCGATCTTGATCTTTGACTGATATCGGTTGTGGACATCTTCCCAAGTTACAGCGGGAACTCAACCGAATTCTGCTTTAGCTACTTCAAAGCTATGGAGATTCGTTCATTCAAACCTTGTGTGAAAGCCTGCACTGCCCAGTCATTAGAGACCGGTGGTACTTCCATTCATTCCATGTGAAAGTGAGATACAAATTCCCTTAGCATCTCGTCTTCTCTTTGTTTGATTTTGAAGACGTCGGACTTCCTTGTTGCAACCTTGATGGCACTGACATGCGCCTTTATAAAGGAGTCTGCCAACATGTCAAATGAATCCATTGAGTTAGGGGGTAAGTTGTGATACCACATCATGACCCTCTTTCACAGAGTTTCTCCAAAAAGTTTTCAACAAGATGGATTCAATCTCGTCATCTTTTAGGTCATTTCCCTTAGCGCAAGTATAAGCAGTAATGTGCTTGTTGGGGTCCGTGGTCCCGTTGTACTTCGTGATATCGAGCATCTTGAACTTCTTCGGAATGGGCTTCGGAGCTGCGCTCGACGAAAATGGTCTTTGCACAAACTTCTTTGAATCTACACCCTTCAGAATCGGAGGTGCACCCGGGATCTGATCGACCCTCAGATTATAAGTCTCCACTTTTTTGTCGTTGGCTTCTATCTTCTTTTCTCCTGATTCAATCCTCTTTGTGAGGTCCTCGAGCATCTTCATAATAGAGAGGTCGGTTGTTGATCCGTTGTTGCTTGATCTCTCTGGTGCCTGTTCGACTCGAGGAGTCATTTCTGGTGTTGTTGTGCTTGGAGTCTTTTGGTGGCTTTGTAGCTGCGCGATAGCCATTTGTTGGGCCTGTAACATTTCAAAAATGACATGAAGGCTAACTTCCCTTTCCTCCCGAGCTGGAGTTTTTTGAGCTTCCTGTTGGTTTTCCCGGCGTATACTCCCGTTGGTATGGGAGCTTATATCGACATGTTGGGCGTTGCGTGAGCCTACATCCACGGGGATTGGCGCTGGTGCATCCTCAGGGTTTTGTAGTGGTACACCGGCGCCTGAAACAGCTACATCATGCTCTCCATGGTCTTCAGGATCGTTATTTTCATGTGCATTCACTGAGTTAGATATTTTGACCTGAAATCAAAGATTCTTGGACAAGAAAAAGTGTGAAGAATAACTTGTGTTTTTTCAGTAAACAATCACAATTATTTTTAGCCCCACGGCGGGCGCCAAACTGTTTACCTTGAAAATGGTAATTACTATTATATTTGATTTTGTGGTTCTAAAAATACGTGATTTATTTTAATACTAGTTTCTAGGCGATAGATGCTAAGTATGAGTTAGAAAAATGAGATAAGAACAAAGGGCAGTGGTGTTACGCAAACCGAGCAGTCGTGAGACGAGGTCTCGAGGTGGCCGAAACTAGGTCTCGAAGTCGAGTTGGTACGCTTAACAGAGGACGATCGACGAATAAATAACATCTTAGAGGGCCTCGAGGATAGCCTTTTATGATCAATAATGAGAAATAAATGAAACACAATAAATGGAGGCAATAAATCTGTAGAACAATTGTAGAATGTGTTTTAGTTAGGGAGCAGAGAATGTTCTGAATATCATGTGTGCTACAAAATGACAAGGGTCCCCTTTATATAAGAGGGGGAATCCCAACATATGTAATTATTACAAAGAAATGCAGCTGGTACAACTATTTAATGTCACGGTACATACTTGTACTATTCTTGCAGACTTGGTCAACTCTACCACGTGCCTTTTGGGAATTTTTCGCTTTTCCACGATGATCATCGATTTATACTACCCTAGGTCGAGCATGGAGAATCCTCGATAAGATTCCTTGGTGCCAAACCTCGAACTGTGCTTCGAGCCCTTTGAAGACGGGCTACGGAATGCCATAATGATCATAAAATTGGACTCTCCGATTTAGCCNCCCTCAATACTATACATAAGTCTTCCTTTGTGAGTCATGATAAAAAATATGTACACTAGAAGATATCACATCAACGATATTTCTGCGAGGAACTAAAAAACTACGTGAATTTATCAAATGCAACCTCTATTTCATATGGGAAAAGTTGAACAATACCTCTCTTTCATCAACCTAATTCACAAGTCAACCAATCCATGAAGGAAGCATCTGAAAACGAATTATCCGATCAAGAGAAGGACCAACTAAATCGCAACATTAATAAACCTAAAGAAGCTATGAACAAAGGTGTGGAAACCAACACTCCATCAACCAACACAAACAAGGTAAGTTTTCGTGACACTCTCTCCCCTCCTCCTCCCCCAATTAATCCCACCCTAGAAATAGAATTCTTGAACAAACTAACCCTAGAGGAAGAGAACTCCAATCCATCTAAACATCCCTTTTTCATACATATATCCACAAATGACAAACTAAGGCTACACCGTCCTTGGAAACATGCCATTATTATCAAACTCCTAGGAAAAAAAATATCTTACACAAATCTTTAGACTAAATTAAACTCACTCTGGCAATTTGACGAAGCCCTACAATTAATAGATCTAGGCTATGATTTCTACCTCATCAAATTTCAAAAAATAGAAACCTATAATAAAATATACCAAAATGGACCTTGGTTCATAGGGTCTCAATACCTCTCCATACGCCAATGGGAACCAAAATCCAACACAGCACTAACACACACAAATTACACAAATGTGTGGATCTGGCTACAAGAACTACCCACCGAATACTATGACTTACAAATCCTCAAAAAAATAGCGGATTTCATTTGCACGCTCATAACAATAGACACATGTAGAGTGCACACATCAAGAGGTCGTTACGCCAGACTTTGCATTTTAGCACCACTAGGTAAAACCCTTCCATCCGAAATTCTATTAGGGACTCACATCCAATTAATCCACTATGAAAATTCATCTATTATATGTACAAAATGTGGATGTCTAGGACATAACTTCATTACTGTCCAACCTTTACAACCCATTCGACTTCTATTCAAACACAAGATAATCCAAATGAAACCACCAGTGAAGATGATCAACCAGCATAATGGAAAACTGTCACCTATGCTAAAAACAAGACCAACACCAAAATGAAAGACAATCAATTACCTCAAACCATGTTGAAAATCCAAAACCACTCAAATTACCCCAATACCACCACCAAAGACACAATGGACCCAAACGGGTCCAATGACATTAAAAAACTAGCCAATAACCTCAACCTACAAGATCAATCCAACCTATCAAAGCAAAAACCTACACTAGACCACCCAATACAAAATCTAAATCTATCCAAACCCACTCAATACCGCCTATAACACAATCATGCAACCCTAACCCAAACTACTCCGAATCGTCATCATCTCACTTTCAATTCCCAATATCCACGCCCTCTGATAACCTAGGAGAAACAAATCATTACTTCAAGTCACCTCCCCTACACCCCTTTATTCGTAAAGTTATGTCCAAACGCATACCTCCAAAATAAAACAACTAGAAAATCATTATGAGTCTACCACTCTAAGTCCGGCTACAAACATGCACTTGCATGAAAAATACACACTAAACGCTGATAAGACAAGTGAAACAATGATGCCCATGCACACAATTATAAACTCTACCATATCTCCCATGTCCCAAAACACCAATATTAATTCCTACACTCCACTTCACCTGCCACACTCCACTGTCACGCCATCATCGCTACCTAAAGAATCCCCACCCAATACTTGTTTCACATTTCCTAAAATACCAAAAACACACTTTAATCCATTGCATGAAATTTACACTAGCTCATCAACGAATAACAATGTCTTACCCCCTCAATCAACCGGTGAAATCACACCCACTACGTCCCCAAAGACTCCTTCAAATACCACCCCATCAAACGTTAACACCACACCTCAAATCTTTAAAGTGTCTACCAATACCTCACCAAGCTCCCCCAATGTATCGAACACAAAGCCACATGAGTCACCACCATCAACAAAGACACATGAGACATATAAACAATATCCACATCAACCACTACCACCACCTTCCCCCACCTCACATAATCATTCACCACCAACCTTCTCATGCACAACAGTGGACCCCATTTCCTCCAATCTGTCCACTCATGAACCAACCACCACCTCTCCCACCACAACAAATACCAGCCCCACACCAACACTCACTAATAGACCTACAACTACTGCAAAATCATGTCACACTACTATTGGAAACCTCAGAGGAGATGACCTTCTCAATACAGGAATGAGTTCCAAACCAAATGCAACAACATCAAGTCTTAAACCTAATCCATCAACAAGATATAACTCTTTGGAAAATGCAGGAAATAATCAACCAATTCCAACAATGGCAAGCCCAAGCATTTCACCCCCCCTCCCCATTGGAATACACCCCCACAAAATAGCTTCTTGCCATGGTCTGCTCCTCCTCATCAAACAGTGATGCCCCACCAACCCCCAATATCAACACAATTGCAACCACTGCAGAAACATGCAATCATCAACCGTAATACCAACTCTCCACCTCATTCAGCACACCAGGAAAACCAACACCAAGCAGAAGAAGACAACGACCTAGCGGAGACCTTCATGGAATCCATGATTCTGAACGATTTTCTGACGATCTACATGTCAGGAAATATAGAAAAAAGTATCTAATTTTCATCCCCCTGAACCTCCAGAAAACCTCATTAAACATACGCCTACACCCCTCATCATTGGAAGAGAGATATGTCATGCTCATGATCTCAATCCTACAAGAAAACTTACTACCAGCAGCCCTATACAATCCTCCTCACTTGCTAATGCACTTGGAATTATCACTGGCTCCGAAAGAGAGCATCCCACAACATAAAGGATTAATGAAGATAATGTTATGGAGTTGTCGGGGAGCTCACAATCAAGAATTCCGCCGGAATCTCAGGTTTTTGCTCACATGGAACAACCTCTCTATCCTTTGCCTCACAAAAACAAGAATGGTTGATCATACTGACCTACTCATGGAGTTCAACTACACAGATTTAATCCAAGTTGCAGCTCATTGCCAATCAAGAGGAATTGTACTTCTTTGGGCGCGCCCATGAATTGGTTGTCAATCCAGTTGCAGTTACAAGAGATCCATGCCTCTGTCCAGTTCAATGATCCATGAGCTCAACATCCATCAATTTAACCACACAATGAGAGAAAGTAATGGAGTACTTTTGATGTATCAATTTTGAAAATCTAACCTAGGATCACACTCTCACCCAATCTTGTATTTTGAAGAACTACCCCCCCCCCCCCC
>ML247033.1:85488-111091 GCA_005239495.1 Nicotiana undulata
CCTCCCCCACACCCCACACCCCTTTCTTACCCTCATACAACTACCTTGATATATCCCCTAGCAAACTCCTTTAATCATCTCATGTATTTTCGTACTTAATTGTCAATGAAATGCTCCTTTTTAGCAAAGAAAAAAAAAAAAAACCTCTATTTTGTTTTTCTTGATTTCATTTTTATTTGTCAAAAGAATTACTACTAAAAACTTGTACTATATGAACAGTAAGGGGTCTTTTGGTTCCTGGGATTAGATAGAAAATAGTATATTATCTGTTACTTCATTTGATCGGCATTTTGTTTTATGGTTAAGTAATACCGATATAATTTTATATCGTAATTCGAATTTTTGTTTTATATTATACATAATAAGGGATAACTTTGAACGGAGATAATTTTTACGGGGATAAAACACTAAAAAGACTACAAAACCTTAATTTCCAAACTGACATGCTATCCTAGTCGTTACTACAAGCAACTTGTACATTATTCAAAAGTAAAATGTTGACTACTTGCGTAAAAAAATACTTTCTTCACAAACTTGAAATTGTCTTCACTAATTAAAATATTGACATAGTCTTCTCCTTGAAGGGAAGATGACTCAATATTGGTCCAAAGTCTTGGATTTGCCTTTGACTATTGGAGATTAATATTGGAAGTAATTATAAACTATAATTACTTCCTCGAAATAATTATAGTGACTTTGGATATTTCCCCCCCAAATATTTGGATGATAAACTCGAACAACTTCAATAGTAAATAAACAAATTTAGATTTTTATTACAAATAATGACAAGATCAATATTTCTTCAAAAACAAACAAAGAAGCTGATTCTCCTTTTAGTTTTCCCCTGTAAGACAAGATGGGGCCGCCATTTAGCTAGGGTCAAACATTGAGGCAAAGAGTTGAATCTGTAGACGTGTGAGAGAAAAAATAAATTCGCGCTCTCCGGTCTAAAATAAGCGATTAAATTATTTTTGGTATGTTCAGTAACAAAATATTAAATTCTATATAAAAATATTTAATGACTAAATTATTTTTAATTAAATATTTAATGTGACGAGGGCTTTTATTTTGTAGATCTTCTTCTATAAATTAATATTAGTAACAGTTGTTGAAAAGAAGATTTTGGGACAAATGAAAAATGGAGCTGATTTAGGAGATACCTAACCAAAATAACGATGGGCAGGTTAAAAGTGTATGGGTCGGGCGGGTTTTATCTAAACTAATGGGTGAGTCGCCTGGTCCAATGAAAAGCTGCCACGTGCCCCTTAAAAAACTGGTAGGCTATATTTAATGGGTGAAGGGTAAATATAAACCAAAAGTATAACGGTAGGGATATTTTTGATAAGAAACTCAAACGAATGATAAATAAGGCCTATTTATGATAGTAGAAGGGCAAATCAGACCCTTAACCGTATTAAATTCTATACAAAAATACTTAATGACTAAATTATTTTTAATTAAATATTTAATGTGACGAGTAAGAAAACTTTTTAGGAATATGTATATAAGGGTTATTTTGTAAAAACAAATTAAATTCTTTCTTAATTACTATATAAACGAACTCTTATTTTGGACCAAAATAAAAAAGTAAATTTATCACTTATTGTAGACCGGAGGGAGTATTCATTAAATTACTCCCTTTTGACCTGTGTAAAAAGCTTTTTGAACGGAGATATATGTAAAAATTAGGATTATTGACATCTTCAACAAAACAAATTAAAACGTTCACAATTTCCAAAATATCAATCAAATACATAATTTCTCATGAAAATATTTCCAATTTTTTAAAACGTTTGGTTTTCTAAAACTTTGATCACAGTCAAATCCAATGCCACCTAGGAATTCCAAAGAGTGCCAGAAACTAACAGCTTGTTGGGATGGCCGTTACTCGTCGTATTGTATCGTATTATTACTTTAAATACGATGTTTGTTTTGGTTGTTATTTAAATTTTATTATATTGTATCGTTAAATCTATCGTTACGTAATGATAAAATGTGCCACTTTATGTAACGACCGATTTGGTGTGGTTGCGTCGTTATCTTGTCTTTTTTATCTCATCTCACCCTTCACTATTATTAAATAATTTTATTTTATTATTTACTCTACCTTTTTATATATTAAATTTATTTCGTATCATAATTTTTCTTTATAATATTGCAAAATTTATTCTTCATATTGTTGGTGCATGATATCATGAAACAACGGCGAACAATACAATCTATCCAAACATTATATTCAGCAAACGATACAGTACAATACAATACAATACGATACATTATGAAACGATGTGAAACAACTATCCAAACAAGGGCTAAGAATATCCAATAATGGTTCTCGTGACGTGTTAAAAAGGAAAAAAGGATTGTTATTTTTAAGTAAACTGTTGGCCAAATGTACACGCAAATATATGCGATCATAATGTAATAAAGTGATAAAATAGAGTGTGGAACCTACGGGAACTTGTGATTAACTATTAACTAAACTAGACTATCCTAATTATCTAAACAAGAGTTAAACCTAGAAGTATATGAATCAGATCTAATTAAACTAAAAAGAAAATAAATAATGAACTCCGAACAAAGGAAGTGTAGATTTTTATGTTATCAACGCAATGAAAACGATCTAGGGTTATGAGCAATATAACATTCCTATTGTATTCTTCAATTAAATTGACTAACTAATTTATCTAGTTTATTGGTTGACAAAGTTAATATCGCTCATAAGAATTTGTCGAGCTCTTACTCTCCTATTCAAGCTAACTTAATGTCTATATGTCTATGGAATTAGAACTAACAAGAACGCATTTGTAATTCCTCTAAAACAACCAAGCAAGGCAATCGGGTATATGTCTATCCTAACCGCGTATCTATTTCCCGATGCCCAGGTTCAAGAACTTGCTCTATTTAGTCCTATATGCAATCTAGAATTCCCACTTTCGAATTCAGTTCTAGATTCGTAGATACGTATTTAATTGGTGATCAAGCAATCAAATAATTAAGCGTAGGATTGAATAAATAAACTAACATGATAAATTAAGAAATCAAAATCAATATTCGGATAACAATAGTCATGAAAGAACCACAACCTTAGACGTGGAGTTTAGCTCCACATAGATATTGTAGCCAAACAACAAATCATACAAAGAAACATAAAAATTACTAAATTGGCGGGAAAATAAAATAAAATTTGGCCTACACGGCAGCTCCTTGCTCCCCTAGGTCGAATCCCCTTCAAAAAGTATGTTACATGCCCTAAAAGAGGCGTTTTGACTTATATATTGCGTACAAAAGTCGTGGGCCAAAGTTTTCCTTTTCTCTTTTCGAATCAACTTCAACTTCTCAGCATCGCATGCTGGAGTGGATGCTTCGCATTCACCATCTGTTCCTCCATCCCTGATCTGCCTAGGTGCGGATGCTAAGATGGATGCCTTGTCCCTACTTCACCGCTAAGGGTAAACCAATTAGCCTTTTGCAAGGTTGGTTGTGACGTATCCACCATCTTCTCCTATAGCGGATCATCTTTTCATATTCTTGTACTCCAAACATTAAATTATCACATACAACTTAATTAGTCATAAAATCAATAATTAACGCATGCTGGTTGTTTTAAACACCAAATAGTACCAAAAGGCGATTAAACCATGGGTAAAGTAACATTAAAACATATAAGAATATGTTCAACATCACCACCCCAAACTTAAACCTTTTTTCGTCCTCAAACAAACCATCACTAGAGTAGACGAAACAAAATTAAGCTGCTATCATTCAAAGCACACCACACCTATGACCATGGTTGATTGCAACAATTAAACTCTATCATATGCATTCGATACACACTTCCCTTTAGCTTGTGCCATATTTCAAAAATATTCTAAACAAAAGCAACATGCTCTTAACAATCCAAGCCTCAAAACCCGACTCAATGTCACAATGCACTTGTGGCTTGAACACCCAACATCATAGAGAAGTCTAATAACGTAATCATCCCTCGTGAAACCATCCCTAACAACAAAAACAAGGAAAAATCAGTTGAATCCACACATTCGAATCTCATGATCAAATATAATTAAAGGACCTCACATATATCGAAGAAATCTCTCACTCTCACAAAGAATTCACATGCACACAATTGGTACCATATGCTTGGCCATAATGTAAACTTCTACTAATGTAGGCTTGCTCGATTTAAAATCAATTAGGACTTTTTCATGGTTATAATGTGGGCTAAGGGACAGGAAGGATATATTTTAGGAATAATAACTAACCCTTCTAAGCACTTCAATAAATCACATGATAAATTTTAAGCGAATTTTCTTCAACACCACATCAGTTTCACAAACAAGATCACACCCCAAAAATATTTCCTCTTTCTTTAAGCACTACCTTAATTTACATCCACTAGCAAAAACAAGACAACAATTTATTTATCTATATTTTTTTCTTCTTTTTTCTAGATTTTTATCTTTTCTTTCCAACTGTTCTTTTTTCTTTTCTATTTTCAATTTTCGCTAGTGTCGTGTTACTTTACAAAATAAGTGCACCTTTCTCTCTTTCATTGGTTCCACTCGAAAGCCACCCAAATCCACTCCTTACTTTTTTTAGTGGTCATTTCACAATTAAAGTGCTTTAAGAGGTAAAAGGATCAAAATTTTCAATTAAGAACAAAAGGGTATAAGCTCGTAGTGTGGGTGCCAAATAAAATGTTTGTATGCTCAAAAGAGTTAACCAGGGATTGTTTTTATTTGTAATAAGCAATTAAGCTCTATAATATCAAAGAAAGCTTTAAATCATTTTTTTAAATCGAGCATCATCGAAAATTTCGCTTAAGCTCACATACCAGGCAAGTTCTAGACACAAGTACAATAACATGGACTAAAATAAATTCACAACACATGGCACATAACTCACTAAGATGGTCTCATTCCGACTCTCAAATTAATGTAAGTATTCACGAGATATTAAGTATTAATCACAAATTGAACACAAGTCATAAAGAGAGACACAAGCGTCACAAACATGTTATCCAATTCATAAATGCATCATGCTCAAATTCAAACATTTGGCGAAGATATTACACATGCCAAAGCCTAAATATGCTACTATCAAACAAGTCAAAGGCTCCTAGGTTCATCATTTTTTCTTCCATTTATTCCCTAAATATTAATCTACTCTAAAATAAATACTACCCGGTTCAAACTACATCTCATGAAAAAGAACCGAGACAAAAAAAAATCACGGGGAATTATTACTGCCTAAAAAAAATAATAGACATATTTTTGGATTTTTTCTGTTTTTAAATTTTTCTTTATTTTAACTTTTTTTTTGGTTAGACTAATTCATAAATGCATCATGCTCAAATTCAAACATTTGGCGAAGATATTACACATGCTAAAGCCTAAATATGCTACTATCAAACAAGTCAAAGGCTCCTAGGTTCATCATTTTTTTCTTCCATTTATTCCCTAAATATTAATCTACTCTAAAATAAATACTACCCGGTTCAAACTACATCTCATAGAAAAGAATCGAGGCAAAAACAAAAATCACGGAGAATTATTACTGCCTAAAGAAAAATAATAGACATGTTTTTGGATTTTTTCTGTTTTTAAATTTCTCTTTATTTAAAAAAAAATTGGTTAGACTTTAATCCCTCAAGAAAACTGTCTAGGAGATCATCGTGGGAAAAAGTCTAATTTTTTCAAAAAAATCAATTCTTTCTGATTTTTCACATTAAAAAAAAAGTTAAGCTACTAAAACTACTACTAAATACTACACAACTACAAAATAAAAATAAGAAGCTAATATTTTTACTAACATAATACTACTTATTATCTAAATGAATTCTCGCACGCCACACTTATAACATGCACTATCCCCGATGAATAAATAAGTAAAAGTAACAAGGTGGACAAGAAACTCCCTGAGTGGACAAGGACCAACGCAATAGTAGCTCACGGAGTACTCAAACTTCTCCCAATGATGATCCTTTGTGCCGGTAGCTCACACTAGTTCCAACCAGTATTCTCATACTCCTAAAAAACACTACAAAAGTAAAAGAAAGTAGTAAAGCTGGATTGCCTCCCAACGAGTGCCTAATTTAAAGTCGCGGCATGACTTGAACCAATTTTTGCCTCCACCTTGAAGTTATGAATTGTACCCCTAACAGGGCATCAGTCTGCGACTATGCTCCTTTGGTGGGTCTACAAAGATAACCAGGCCAAATAATAAATTTTTCACCATGCACTTCTCGGCCTTTAGATGAGGAATATAATTTTTGCTTTTTGGCACGACAAATCCAAGAATAAGCACCTTGTTCTTCTTCCGTTGGCTTCTCCAAAGGCTCAGCTGACTCAATTTGCATGTCATCATCCAAACACAATGTCGAAATTTTTTTAAGATGAGGACCAACAAGCCCCAACTCAGAATTGTATCACTATTTACATCCTCATATTTACATGCACTAGAGTCTTCAAATATTACATTATGTACTCCCTCATATGACTCTAGAACACTTCTTCTCAACACTGGAATCCTCAAGAAAAATATGACCTAATGCTTGGTATTCTCGTTTTAGCTCCTCAATTTGGTCTAGAAGATTTTTTTCAGCTTCACACAACTCATTGTTAAATTGTTGGGCGTTGAACGCATCAACCTTTGCACTCAAATCTACATCCAAGTTGTGCAAGACAAAGCCAAACTTGTCAATTTCTTGTGCAAGACCAACTCTCTTCTCCGACCAATCATTCACCAACTTTATTAGAAGATAACACCGTTTTGCATATTCCCGCAATCGTGAATATCCGTCCCAATACCAACCCTTACTCTCATATTCAAATTCATATCTCCCAAAGTTCAAGTCATGACAAGCCAAAAAAGACAGGCCATAAAAGTCTTCCGTCAACCAAGCGTCTTCATAAATAACCTTACCTCCAAATACTTCATCCCTAGATGTCATGTTGAGAAAACTAGAAACACACTAAGGACCCGTTTGGCCATAAATTTTGCCAAAATAAATTTGGGTTTTATTTGGCAAACACATATTTGACCAAAGATTTTGCTTATATTATGGCAAAATCCCAAATCCCAAATCCTAAATCCCAAAACAAGCTCTATAGCTGGTTTTGGGATAAAATATCACTATTTGATTTTTTTAAAATTTCCCCAAACTTTGTATTTTATAAAAAAGTCAATCATTTATTATTTTGTAACAATGTTGCTTTTCCTTCTCGGTCATCTGATAGTGTATCATGCAGTTCATTATAAAAATGATAATTTTGTACCAATTTATTTATGTTCAAGATTATAGTTTGCGAAATATTATGAATGTTATTGATAATGGTACTATTGGGTATTTGTGATAGTTTTTAAAACTTTTTGGGTATAAGTCATGTTTCATGTTTTTCCAAAACAAATTTGGGAAATATGTTTTGAAAACTGATGTCCAAACACATTTTCATCTTCAAACCAAACTTCACTCAAATCAGATTTTTCAAAACAAATTTGGGAATCTATGGCCAAACGCTAGCTAAGAGAAAAGTCAAATAATTATAAAAATAAAAGAAGAAAAAAAAACTTGTAAAGATAAAAGTAAAAGTCTAGAAAAAAGAAAAATAGCTAATTCTAAGTCCCCGGCAACAACGCCAAAAACTTATTGCGCCAAACGCACACGCAAGTATACACGGTCGTCAAGTAATAAAGTGATAAGATAGAGTGTCGAACCCACAGAGACTTGTGATTAACTATGAACTAAACTAGACTATCTTAATTATCTAAACAAGAGTTAAACCTAGAAGTATATGACTCTGATCTAATTACGCTAAAAAGAAAATAAATAATGAACTCTGAACAAAGGATGTGTAGATTTTTATGTTATCAATGTAGTGAAAACGATCTAGGGTTATGGGATGTCTAACATTCCTATTGTATTCTACGATTGAATTGACTAACTAATTTATCTAGTTTATTGGTTGACAGGGTTAATATCGCTCATAAGAATCTATCGAGTTCTTATTCGCCTATTCAAGCTAACCTAACGCCTATATGCCTATGGAATTAGAACTAACAAAAACACATTTGTAATTCCTCTAAAACAACCAAGCAAGTAAATAAAGTATATGTATATCCAAACCGCGAATCTATCCCCCAATGCCCAGGTTCAAGAACTTGCTCTATTTAATCCTATATGCAATCTAGAATTCTCACTTTCGAGTTCAATTCTAGATTCGTAGATAGTATTTAATAGGTGATCAAGCAATCAAATAATTAAGTGCAAGATTGAATAAATAAACTAATATGATAAATCAAGAAACCAAAATCGATATTCGAATAACAATAGTCATGAAAGAACCACAACCCTAGAATTGAAGTTTAGCTCCACATAAACATGGTAACCAAACAAAAAATCATACAAAGAAACATAAAAATTACTATGTTGGCGGAAAACAAAATTAAATCTGGTCTCCAAGATGGCTACTTGATCTCCCTAGGTCGAATCCCTTTCAAAAAGTATGGCACATGCCCTAAAAGAAGCGTTTTTGACTTATATACCGCGTACAAAAATCGTGGGTTAAAGTTCCCCTTTTCCTTTTGCGAATCAACTTCAGGGATTGATGTGGGGGTGGATGCTTTGCATCCGCCTCATCTTCAACTTCTCAGCATAGCATGCTGGAGTGGATGCTTCGGATCCACCCTCTGTTCCTCCATCCCTTGTTTTGCCCAGGTGTGGATGCTTAGGTGGATGCGTTGTCTCGACTTCAGTGCTAAGGGTGAACCAACTAGCCTTTTTTGCAAGGTTGGATGTGACACTCCATCCTCTTCTCCTATATTCGGAGCATCTTTTCTTCATATTTTTGCACTCCAAACATCCTAAATCATTACATACAACTTAATTAGTCATAAAATCAATAATTAATGCATATTAGACATTTTAAGGACCAAATAGTATCAAATAGCGATTCAAACATGGGTAAAGTAACTTTAAAACATATAAGAATATTTCCAACATCATAAAGCACTAGCGGAACGTGCTCAAATTTATTAAACTAAACATGCAAAAATTGTAGTGCATTTTACACCAATTGCTCTAACGAGAATCTGCATCGATCTCTTTACAATCAACTTTGTGAATATCAGAATAAACTTGAAAGACCATGGAATACTTTTGAGAATTTAGGACCCGTTTGGTCATAAATTTGTCAAAATTTATTTGGATTTATTTTGACATATACATATTTGTTTATAAATTTTATCCATATTTTGAAAAATTCCCCAAAACCTAAAACCCGATCTCATCAACTAACCCCCCTCACCCTCCCCCCTTTCTCTACAAGTGAAATAGTTTTTACTCGGTGACTCTCCATTATTTAAACAAATGATAAAAGAATGAAGAGACATAAAGTTAAAGAATAATAGAAAATGAATCATTTTGTCAAAGTCATGTGAACGATCGAAGCCTTTGAAGTACCTGCCAGTAGTGTTGTACAAAGTAAACCGACAAATCGCACCAACCCGATAATCCGAGTCAAACCGAGAAAAAATATCCGACTATGCATGGTTTGGTTTGGTTTGGTTTGGTGTTGAAAAAAAAAACCGACCATATTGATTTGGTTTAGTTTTTACTAAAGAAAGCCAAACTGAAACCAAACCAACCTGGCATTACATATAGTGATAGTTTGTATGAGTCCACCAACTGTAAAGAGACCTGGTCCTTTACCAGTTCCCTTAGAGTTATCTATAAGGACAGTATGTAAAATAGGCACAAGATTTTTAAGTGGAAAAATTTCAACTCAAGGGGACAAAAATCACGACCTACACTGGTAGGATTTCAACTTCACTAACTTGTAACTTCAACTATTACAAGCCACTTTGTAATGACTTTCTTACAAAGACTTCAATACACTAACTTGTAATACACTTATTACAAGTCACTTTGTTACTCACTAGTTACAAAGACTTTAACTTATGACTAACACTAGTCACAACACAAACACGAATGGTTTATTATTTTGGGTTTCCTAAAACAAAGCTTCTAAGAAAGCAAGATAGGATACGATAAAAAGCAAAACACAAAATTACAACTCAACTAAGGACATATGTTAACACGTAGTGGAACTGGTCCGTAGTGGAGTTGTCTTCTTGTTCTTTACACACTTGAGACTTCAATGCAAGAGCAGGTCTTCAATGCTCGAGAGAATGTTAGTAAATGCTCAAGTGAATATCTTGTTTTTTCTTTCACCAAGATATTATACCTCAAAAACATTCCAAGAATGATGTCCATACTTAGTTGGTACACACTACAACCAATAGGAAGTGACTACTGCACTGTTTCTGCACTGTAGCATGCACAGTTGTAGGCAGTCACTTTCTGCCACTGCTTTCCAACTGTAGAGTTGACTTGTACTTCTGTCAGGGGAGTGTCAAGGGATCAGGACCCTAAACTGTTTCTTGCAAGTCCAAGTGTACAATGCTCAGATTTCTTGAGTTCATGCTAACTGGTTATGCCGGATACGCATCAGGTCCTTTATCTGGTTCTTTACAGAATGTTTGTTAGATCATCAAAACATAAGACTAGCCCATCAATTTCCCCCTTTTTGATGATGACAAACTTTTAAAATTAGTGACCAGGTATAGAGTCTAACTTAACCAGATAAAGTACCAGGACCCCATATTGTTCCCCCTGTTTCTGTGCTTCCCCCTTAATCCCCGCCATCAATTATCTTCCCCCTTTTGGCATCATAAAAAGTCACAAATAGACAGAAAACGTAAAGAAGTCTAATACAACTAACTCATGCCCCATGTGTGCACACAACATGATAGCAAACATAAGAAAAAGGAAACATGCATCATACTTAACATAAAGAAGCTGATTCATTAATAGCAAAAGCCATTTAAAATATAGAAGTCTTTGCTATGAAAGCAAAGACTTGATTGGACTATTGTGACATGAGTAGTGCGGTGAAATCCAAATGCCATCACACAAAAATAAAAATAAAAACTCATCATGAACATAATAAGACTGGACACTGACAGGAACCTAGGAGGCACTAGAAGAGGAAGGCTTGGAGGAGGAGGCAAACGGGGTTTTAAGGACCAGGTCCATGCGGGCATTTGCTGACATTTGTTCCTCGAGAAGTTTCTCCCGCAGGTTCTCCACCTGCTGCCTAAGCTCAGCGTTTTCCTTGGTCAAGCGGGCAACATCCTCATTAGAAGAATCAACAGAACCAGGTGCCCCAACAGCTTGACTAAGCTGAGTCTCCAATATAACATTCTGAGCCTTCAACTTCCTGATCACTTCCTTTGCAGCATTCTGATCATTGATCAATTGGGAGATTGTCGAAGTGCTACCCCCAGCCCTCTCTAAACACTCACACTCTTCTAGGGTTGTCTTGGAAAAGGTCTGCTTGCGGGTCCCTACTTGTGGGTTAGCCAGTGGCACTTTGTATAATTCAAACACACGAGTAAGTAGGAAACCATATGGGAGCCCATGATTGCCTTCTTTGAAATTCACCACTTTTTGCATCTGTTCTATCATGATAGCGGGCAAATTGATAGGCGTGAACGAATCAAGGGCCTCCATCAAAACAAAATCGGACTTGGAGGCAATGGACCTTCGCTCAGCACGGGGTAAAAGCACCTTGTTAACCAACTCAAAGAGAAGCTGGTAAGCTGGGAGCAGTGCTTTCTTATGGACTCGTTCCCCCTGCTAGATCGTACCTTCTTTCACAATGGCCCTCCTAAAGTCTCCCTCACAAGCACTTTTGACAGTAGAAATCCCCAGAGATGGAACCTGGAGTGCCTTCCCCAAGGCAGCATCATCAAGCACTATATCAACCCCATTGACCAATACACAAATATGGTTTCTTGCAGTAGTGAAGAGAGATGCATAAAAGTTCTGCACCGCATCTTCGTACACCTTTGGCACATCTACACTAAACAAATGGTCCCACTTTCGTAACTCCACAATGTCCATAATCTGCCGCATCCCAGCCATCTCGGATATTTCTGGGTCAAACATCCGACCCTACAATACCTTTTGATTTCTCAACTTTTCTTGCCAAATTCCACTATCACTAGGTATTGTCTTTAGCGAACCTGGTCCCCAAACAGTTTCCCTTTTTCTCTTACCTAATTTTTCAACAGACTTCTTCCTAATACACTCAACACCCATAGATTTTTCAGACAACTCCTTTGCAACCACTTCATCAACTGCAGCCCTTATGAGCTTGCCACCACTTTTCACATGTGTTACACCTTATTGTTTTATAACTTCTTTCGAAGCTCCAACCACAGACTTCTGAGATTTTGATGATCTTTTTACTAAGGAACTGGGTTCCTCTTCTGCATCCTCATCCACTTCAACCACAATATCCTTGTCTGCCACTACCTTCCCTTGCTTCATCAATCTCTTCTTCTTCTTCTTCTTTTCTTGCTCTTTTCCAGGGCAGATTCGAGAGCCTATTTCTTTTGCAACCTTGTAGAGGGTCGCTTGGTGGATGACTCAGGAGTAGTTGCTTGCTTACGAAGCTTGAAACAGGCACTGAGGACCATTTCATCCTCATCGTCCTCATTGAAAGGCACAAAGATGGGAGGAATAAACTCTAAGGGTTTTGTGTAGAAGATGGTTTCTTGGGTTGTTTCTGCTGAAGGAGAAACATGTTCCTCAGCAGGTTTGTCTTTTACAGTGGCATGAACAGGAGACTCGAACAGAACCATGGTCCCCTCATCTCCTAAGAATGGGGTCTCTTCCCTCTGAGGCTCAGGAAGAGAGGAGGCTCCTTTAGAGGTGAGACTCTCAGCGGCAATGGACATGATGTTTTTGGCCGCTTCATTTTCTAGTGACTCCATAGGAGCCGCAGATTCTAGGAGAGAGGAGTTCAGATACTGATCAGGGTCGTCCTCAGAAACTTCTGAAGCCTGAGAAGTGTTGTTTTCTAGGGTTTCTTTGGGTTGTTCAGAAGGAAGAGGACTTGTAGGGTTTGGAGAGAGAGAAGTAATGGCAGTTGGTGAAGAGGAAACTGGTGTAGGAGTGAAGACATCTGGCATGGTAGAGGACTGGAGTTCTGGTGGTGTGGGAGTGGTGTTAGAGGTAGGGTATGGTGTATTGGTAAAAATAGGCTTCACACGTGTACTAATTCAGATGACAAGGCAATACATATGGAGCAATGAAAACATGACAACTAGTCGTGACTTTACAAATAGGTACGAGACAAAGAGGAACGGAACAACATACCCACGAGGCAATTAGATACGGGAACCTCAATCTAATTGAGGAGCTGAAGAGACACGGTTAGAATGAATCAAGGCAGAATAAAGGGCAGATTCAAAGATCTTCAATCAATGAGTCAAACATTACATAATCTTCACGCAACAGTTACGATTAACCATTGTAACGTTACATTAATGACATTATTAGTCATTAATGCTCAATCATTAAGAAGAGTAGGCATTATATTAAGAAATTGCCTATAAAAGGGAGTAAAATATAACTTGTAAGGACACGTTAATGACATTCTTGTTGCTTTCTATTTACAAGTCTGATTATAATTATTAGCATATTTTCTTGGTTATCAGAAGCCCGAGTACTTCTTAAAATAGCTTTGGCAGAGAATCTAATTCTTTGGTTAAACAAATTGGTTTTGTTACCGGGAATCTGATAATCTTGGTTTTTTCTCAAACAACCTTTCACGAATCATGGCAAACGCCAATGATAAAAACCAACATGCGGTTGGGACTCCAGCCCCATCACCTCAGGGATCCCCACGAGGTTCAAGGGACCATTCTCCAAGGAAATCTATAACTCAAAATGATGATCAAACTGGAAATTAGCAAACAAGGGAACAAGACCTTGTGAAGCAAATGGTTAGCGAATATGTGAATGAAGCTCTTCAAGCTTTTATGAGGGGGCTGCCAGCTGTATCACCTACACCTCCTCCAAACAACACTGCAACTGTGGAAAACCCACAATCCGGACTAGAAAATTTAGGAAGTAGAGGCACTCCAAATGAATCTCTTCAAGGAAGACCAGGTATGTCTAATAATTCGGATTTACAATCTTTAGTACTAACCTTGCAGAAACAGGTGAAGGAACAAAACGATCGAATCGAACAAATTCCGGGCGTACCACCTGTCAGCAAGGGTATTGACATTGATAAATATTCTCAACAACCTTAGAATCCAAGTGCAGCATCATTGCCTACTCCCAAGAAATTCAAAATGCCTGACATACCAAAATACGATGGAACAACCGACCCACGTGATCATGTTACTGCTTTCACTACAGGAGTAAAAGGCAATAACTTGACTAAGTAAGAAATTGAATCAGTGTTAGTCAAGAAGTTTGGAGAAACCCTCACCAAAGGAGCGCTAACATGGTATTCTCTTTTACCTGAAAACTCTATTGACTCTTTTGCTGAGCTTGCATATTCCTTTATAAAAGCACATTCCAGTGCACGAAAAGTAGAAAAAAGAATGGAAGACATATTCAAAATAAAACAAGGAGAGACGGAGTTGCTCCGTGAATTTGTAGACAAGTTTCAATGTGAAAGAATGTTGTTACCAAGAGTGCCTGACAATTGGGCAACAATGGATTTTGCAAGTAATTTGAATGATAGAAGCTCGAAAGCTACAAGGAGGCTCAAAGAAAGCTTGAGAGAGTTCCCAGCCACGACATGGAACGCTTTCTATAACAGGTACAACACTAAGTTACAAATAGAAGAAGACACCATCGCACAATAAAAAACAGAAGACAGGACCAGTTCTAGACGCTCCGAATCAGAAAGGAGAACTGGTAAAAACAGGTACGATCCATACATGGGACCTTCTGGACAAGAAACTCGTTCCAAATTTGAAAATATACGATCAGATCACAGACCATTGAATAGAGATACGAGCTCATCCTCATCAAGATTCAGAAAGGATCGAGATGAGCAAAATAGAGGTAATGCAAGAATTGGAGACTACAATTTCAATGTAAGTATTTCTGAATTAATTACAATATTAAGAAATATGGGTGATACAATTTGATGGCCGAACAAAATGAGATCGAATCCAAACAAAATGAATCCAGACTTCTGGTGCGAGTTCCATAACGATCATGGACACAGAACGTCAGATTGCAGGTTATTGCAAGGTGAGGTAGAACAGCTATTAAAAAAAGGCTATCTAACAGAACTGTTTAGTGAAAAAGGTAAATAAGCATATATGAAGAACAGGCAGGAGCCCCCAAAGCCTCCATCTCCAAAGAGATCACTAAATGTGATACACGGAGGAGAAGAGGTGAATGGTATAACTTGAAAAAGAACGATCAAGTTCACAATCACTCACAGGAAGAGAACTCGTGAAACTTTGGAGGCTGACAATATATCATTCGACGAAGCAGACGCCGAAGGATTATTTCTCCCACACAATGACGCACTGGTAATATCTCAACTTATACATGACACTAACGTGAAAAGAGTGTTAATTGATCCAGGTAGCTCGGTCAGTATCATTTTGTTGAGGGTTGTTGAAGAGATGCTAATGGGGAATCGTGTAATTCCAAAAGCACGTTCCTTGTCTGGGTTCGACAACTCTACTCTCATAAAAAATGAGAAATCGAGCTTAGTACCTATGCAGAAGGTGTCATCAAAGATACAAAATTCCAAGTCATTGACACTGACATGGCTTACAACGTAATCATGGGGAGACTGTGGATCCATGATATGGAAGCGGTACCATCTACCCTACATCAGGTAATTAAATTCCCTTCCAAATGGAGAATTCAACATATTCGAGGTGATCATTAGACCTCAAGGAACATCAACTCAGTGGTACATTCCAACAAAAAAGAGGTAGCGGAAGAATAAAAAGACAAAGAAACAACTCAAACAAACACAGAAGAAAATAATAAAGAGAAGGTGAATCAAATCACCACAGATGTTGCATCAAGACATACGGACATGGATTCCAGACCTGATGTCATTCAGGAACCAGAAGAGAACGAACATATCAAGACAACTACTGAAGAACTCGAAATTGTTCCACTGTTCGAGCATGAGCCTGAGCAAAAAGTACATATAGGCCCAAGGCTAAGCCCAACCAGAAGAGGTAAGTTAGTTGAATACTTAAAAGCTAACGCAGAATGTTTTGCTTGGTCCCATTCAAATATGACTGGTATACCCCCAGAAGTGATGACTCATAAACTAAATGAAGACCCATCCTTCATGCCTGTCAAGCAAAAGAAAAGAAAGCAGGGACCATTCAAGAATCAAGTGATCGATGAAGAGGTACAGAAACTCTTGAAAATCGGTTCAATACGCGAGGTAAAATATCCTAATTGGTTAGCTAACACTGTAGTCGCACCTAAAAAGAATCGTAAATGGAGAGTATGTGTAGATTATACAGATTTGAATAAAGCATGCCCGAAAGACTCATTTCCATTACCACACATAGATCAATGATTGATGCCACTGCATTTTATGAATTATTGAGCTTTCTAGATGCGTATTCTAGTTACAATCAGATAAAAATGGATCCCTCAGATGAATAAAAAACTTCCTTTATTACGAATAGGGGGACTTATTGTTACAAAGTCATGCCTTTTGGCCTGAAGTATGATGGAGTCACGTATCAAAGGCTAGTGACCAAGATGTTCCAGGAACATTTGGGTAAAACAATGGAGGTGTACATTGATGACATGTTGGTGAAATCAACACACGCAGAAGAACACTTCTAGCATCTTTCAATTACTTTCGAAATCCTCCGCAGGTATAACATGAAGTTAAATCCAGAAAAATGTGTCTTTGGCGTCGAATCAGGTAATTTTTTGGGTTTTCTCGTATCAAATAGAGGCAGTGAATTAAATCTTGCTCAAATTAAAGCTATTGAAGAAATATCTGATATACTTACGAGCAAAAAAGAAGTTCAAAGATTAACAATTAGGATTGCAGCCTTAGGAAGATTCATCTCCAGGTCTTTAGAGAAGAGTTTTAAATTCATCTCAGTTCTAAAAAAGCAGAATCAGTTCGAATGGACTGAAGAATGCCAACATGCTCTCAAAGATCTGAAGGCATATCTATCAAATCCCCCGTTGTTGTCTAAACCAAAGGAAGGGGAGATGCTATATGTCTATCTTCCCGTAGAAAAAATTGTCGTAAGTGCAATATTGGTACGAGAGGACGAAGGTAAAAAATCTCCTATCTATTACGTGAGTAAATCTTTATTAGATGCTGAAACTAGATATCCTCATCCAGAAAAATTTGCCTTGGCTCTAATCTTAGATCCTAGAAAGCTAAGAGCATACTTTCAATGTCACCCATTTACTGTCGTAACTTCATATCCACTGAGAAATATTTTGCATAAACAAGAACTATCAGGGAGATTAGCTAAATGGGCAATAGAATTAAGCGAACATGACATAATCTATCAGCCTAGGGCTGCAATAAAGTCTCATATTTTAGCTGATTTTGTCGCTGATTTCAATACTAACATAATCCATGAAGAGGAAAAAGAATTGCAAATCTTCAACGGGGCTAATCCAGGAATCTGGACCATATTCACTAACGGCTCTTCTAATGTAAAAGGAGTCGGTTTGGGAATTTTTTGAATATCACCTACGGGTGAAAAGATAAGACAGACTATTAAATGTTATCCCATAACTAACAATGAAGCAGAGTACGAAGCTGTCATTGCAGGACTTGAATTAGCACGAGAACTCTCAATCGAGAAGATCGTGATCAAAAGTGACTCTCAACTAGTTGTAAATCAGATGTAGGGGACTTATACTGCTAGAGGGGCTCGAATGCAACAATATCTGGAAAAGGCACGAGACCTAGTAAGACAATTCCAATCATGGAAGATTATGCAAATACCAAGGGAGGAAAATGCAGAAGCGGATGCATTGGCTAATCTCGCAGCAGTTACCGACGTAACGAATAAAGATAATGCTATTGTGATACACTTATTTCATTCAGCAATTGACTAGGATAAAAATGAGATAACATGTAATAATTTAATCTAGGATTGGAGTAACGAAATTGTAATTTTTTTGCAGAATGGTACCGTGCCTGAAGATAAAAAAGAAGCTCAAGCACTTCGCCGAAAAGCGGTACTGCCTAGTTCGTGATACTTTATACCGCAAAATGTTTGGAGGTCCCCTAGCAAGGTGCCTTGGACCCAATCAAACAAAGTATGTAATGAAAGAAGTACACGAAGGACACTGTGGAAACCACGCAGGAGCAAGGTCCTTAGTCAAAACCCTGATCAGAGTAGGGTACTATTGGCCTAAAATGGAAGAAGACGCTGAAAATTTCGTAGCTAATTGCGACAAATGCCAATGATATGCTAACAATATGAATCGACCAGCAGAATTACTCCACCTAGTTGTGTCACCTTGGACATTCATGAAATGGGGAATGGATATAGTAGGACCTCTTCCCCCAGCCAAAGGAAAGGTACGGTTTTTACTTGTATTAACAGATTATTTCTCAAAATGGGTGGAGGCAGTTGCTTTTAAATAGGTGCGAGAAAAAGAAGTGAAAAGCTTTATATGGAGACACATAATATGCCATTTTGGTGTACCAAAGGAAATCGTATGTGACAATGACCCACAATTCATAGGCTCATCACAGAATTCTTCCAAAGCTAGCAAATCAAACGAATCACTTCGTCACCGTATCACCCCGTGGCTAATGGGTAAGCCGAGTCAACGAACAAAATCATTGTCAACAACTTGAAGAAACGGTTGGAAAAAGCTAAGGGAAATTGGCCTGAAGAGCTACCGGCAATATTATGGGCTTACAGAACTACTACAAAAACAGCCACGGGAGAAACTCCATTCGCGCTTGTTTATGGTTCAGAAGCTTTAATACCATTAGAAATTGGCGAACCAAGCACAAGATTCACTACAACAACAGAACAAACAAACAACGACGAGTTGAAAACAAATTTGGATTTACTCGAGCAAAGGAGAGAAGTTGCATTAATACGTATGGCAGCTCAAAAACAAATTATAGAGCGGTATTACAACAGAAAAGCTCACCTCAGATATTTTAAAATTGGGGACTTCGTCCTTAAAAAGGTCTTCCAATCAATAAAGGAAGTTGGTGCAGGAAAACTAAATCCAAATTGGGAAGGACCTTGCAAAGTCCGTGGCATTGCTGGAAAAGGCGCTTATGAGCTGGAGACTATGAATGGAAGAATTTTACCAATAAGTTGGAATGATGTTCATTTGAAGAAGTATTACTTCTAAGAAAAAGGATACCCACGGTCAGGTATCATTACGTTCCATTTCATTTTAGTACAGTTAAAATTATACTAACCATTTTAGATGATAGGCAAAAAGCTAACCCATCACCAGATGATGATATTAGATATGCATAGACACGAGGAAGTAAGTGAATTCCCGATCTAGGGTTACAACTTTCTGATGGACGTTTTAAAGGGTTAATCATTCATCATCTAAACTATATACCTTCGAGTCCCATATATTTTTCCTTTTCAGGAAAAGGACCAAGAGAAAGGAATAGTCAAGTGCTCGAGATTTCATTCTTCAAAGCTCAAACACTTGGGGGACTATACATTATGGAAGGCAAAGAAGAAGCAAAGAAGACTATCAAAAAAGTCAAAGCTCAAGCCTGAAGATCCATTTTTTCCTACAAGTCAAGCGTTATGAGCAAAATCAAAGAGCTAAAGACAAAAACACAAAGCCTGATTCAGAAACCTAAAAAAACATATTCGTGAATGTAAACGAATTTTTAGGTTAAAGGCAGAATGTTAGTTACAGGTAAACATGCATACCCTTGTATTTGTACAAAAACTGTTGTAAATGAAAACAATTACCCTTGTATTTTTGTTCAAAAACTGTTGTAAATGAAAACAGTTACGGGTAAAAATGCATACCCTATTTGTTCAAAAACTCTTGTAAATAAAAACAGTTACGGGTAAAAATTCATACCCTTGTATTTATTCAAAAATTGTTGAAAATAAATACAGTTAAGGGTACAAATCCATAACCTCGTATTTATTCCAAATATGTTGTAAGAAAAACAGTTACATTAGAGTTATAGACGATACTCAAATACATGTAAAATGTTACGAAAGTTCAAATAATACAAAGACTTTTTTCAAAACATTGTTCAGCAAAACATGTGAAATTCCTATCTCTCTTTTGTACATTTACACCATTATGAAGTTGAGACGTCTTCTTCATCAAGTGTCGATCATAAAAGGGCCCTCTTTTATAAATCGTGCTTATTTCAAAAAGGTGCGAAATATCAAAGCATTTTTCAATGCAAAGTTAAAAACTAAGGGGTAAAACAAAAACCCTGACTAAAAACATGCAAAGACTTAAGAGTAAAAAAGAAACTCGAGAAATCATAAGTCATGCTAATATTAATATTAATATTATGGCAAAAAACTAAGTACTAACTTACTTTAAAGCCAGATTTGTTTATACAAAGGTTGCCCCTATGTTGTCAGGTGGGGACTTACAAGAACCAAACTTTACCCCCAATGGGACCGGGGGTAATCACCAATTGTTACAAAGAAAAAGAAAAAAAGACAGGGTTCAATAAACTCTTTCACTAGATGGAGGGATTATTTTCGTTGGCAGGAGGAGCGGCTTGAGATGGCGAGGCTTGAACAACAGCTTCATTAGGGACCTCAACTTCAAGAGACGAGAAATTTTGACTCTGCCGAGACTTCTCAATCGTCTCTTTGGTCTTGGCAATTTCAGCTTCCAAGTCAAAATTCTCTTGGCCCATTTCCATCAATGTGTCAAGTCAGGCATTCAAATAAGCCCAACTAACATCAACAACTGCTTTGTCCTCAAGAGCCTCGTAGTCTTTCTCCCATTGTTCAATATCGGCTCTTAGCTCATCTCTCTCAGCCACGTCAGCATCATGAGAAGCTTACAAAGTGTCAAGGGATCTTTCCAGAAATTGAATCTTATCTGAAGATTCATGGAGGTCTTCTTGGGTCTAAGTAAGCGATTGCACAAGTTCACTAGCGTACGCCTCCTTTTGATCCAACAAACCCTTCAGGCTCCTTATCTCTTCAGTGGCATGAGAAAGTTGCTCTGCAAAGGAAGACTTCAAGATGCTTTTATTCTTACCTGCCTGATTTGATGATGCCTTCTTTATGGTCAGTTCCGCTGCAATAACTCTGATTCGCTGCTCCAAGGTACATTTCTCCTCCTCCATTGCCTCCATATCAAGCTGCAAACTCTCGAACTGCTCCTTCCAATTGTCAACCTCGGTATGATAGTCATTTGCTAATTGCTCCATTTGAACGATTCTTTTCATTAATTCTGTGTCAATAAGATTTATCTGCATAAAAGGATAAGTTAGATACGATAAAAGTATGAAAAGAAGGATGAATGGTTTAAAGTCTACCTTCAGGGACGAGTGTACAATCTCATTCATCCAAGTTAAGAAGCTATGACTCTCCAGCTTAGACTTCTCCACCAGGCCTCTTAGGGGTTTTAACCATACATCTGTTTGGCCTGATTTCTTCAAGAGGCTACCTCCCGCAAGAACCTCTATCATTACTTGCTTCACCACCCCCTAATGGAAGAACCTACTTCAAAAACAGAAGGCACGGAAGTAGGGGCGGATGAAGGAGCCACATATGGAATAGGCTGAGAAGCAGAAACATCAATGGGGGAAGTAAACGAAAGCTCTGCAGGAGCAGATGGAGGGAAAATAGCAAGAGGCGCTTCTTTTGAAATTGTACCAAAGCCTTGTTGGAACAGTTGATCAATTGATTAAGTAACATGAGAGGGAGTTGCATCTTCAGGAGCATAAAGCTCTGATTCAGGTACGGGAGGATCAACAATGGGAACAGACTCATTGTCAGATACGACCTCCTCCTTCGCGACCTATGAATCAACGAGCCCTCCTCCTGTTCTTCTTCATCCTCCAAGGTCCGAGACCCACTTGCCTTCTTTTTTGATGAAGAGGAGTTAACAATGATTTCCTAGGCCTTAGCCAGAGAAAGTCTTGAAGCAGACACAGCAGGAGCAGAAATTCCACGAGCAAGAAACCCTAACAAATGAAAGGGATCAGAAAAGCTCAAAAGGAGGAAAAAAGAAAGTAAAAATAAAAAAACCTTACCATGGGTTTTCACCTTCCAACCAAACCTCGAAGAGAGGTATTTCCAAGAACGTTCTTCTAAAAGAGCGATTAACAAAAGTTTTTCTACCCAATCACGAAAACTGGAGACATTCGCAACGGTTCCCATGGTTGCTGCAAAAGAAAAAAAACAGTCACGGTACTGATAATTTATCAAAAATAAAGAAGGAAAGTGAGCAAAACTGTACTCACGTGCAAAGTTCCACTTCTCAGGGAAAGGGAGATTTTCTTCACCTACTAAACTTGCAGTAGGGACAATAACGTACCGAACATACCATTCTCTATCCTTGTCATCATCTGGTATAACTAAAACTTTTTTACTCCTATCTGCGAGAGTAAAAACTCATTGGTGGAACAACATCGGGGAATAGAGGTGAATAAGATGATGGAAAGTAAAAGGGACGGAAGCTAAGTTGGCCAAATACCTAAGGCATGAAACTGCCCTCCAAACAAGAGGACCGACCTGTCCCAAGCAAACATTGAAGAATCGACAGAATTCAATGATAACAAGGTCGATGAGAGGCTTAAATCCTAATGTGAAGGGACAAGTGTATACAAAATAATACCCAGTTCTATAAGAGGTTATTATTTGATTGTCATTAGGAACTACAACTGGAAAATCAGACTTCCAACAACAATCTCTACATACGAGTGACACTAACCCCTCTGTTATTTGGGTAGGATAAAGGTCAGAACTATCATGTGATGACATGGAAGAAAGCCGCTTACTAATGGACTCACTATCCTTTACAAAGGAAAACTCGACAGGGACAATCTCATCGACTCTCGATTCACGGAGTGGTTCATTGTGTTCCCTACTCTTTGATGAAGATCTAGAAGCTCTAGCCCTCGAAGAAGATAAAGAAATATTAGACCTAGAAGATGGCGGAGGAGTAGTATGAGCAGAAGAAGAACCCTTGGAAGGTGTAGAACTTAAGCTCCTAAGTCTACCGCCCCTCATACTCCGAATTGGAGCAGAAGAAAGAGCCAGTTCGTCTACAATAATGACCTTTTTGGATTGCTGGCTTGAGGAAGACATGTTTACAAAAATGAATAATTTACAAATAAAGAAAGAAAGTTTGAAGTTTTTTGTGAAAGCAAAGAAAAAAAAGGGGTATTTATACTCAGAGGCGACCGTCAAAAAATGAAAAAAATAGTGATGTGAAAGTCATAACTGAAACTATCCCTTCGTGACTGATGCAGCCGCAAAAAGCCTTAAAAGGCACTGAATAATTGCAGAACTAATCCAAGAATGCCACGTGGCACGAACATTAAATTGAAGTGACAAGCGACATATACATTTAGAGACTGATGCGATGGTACGAGTGAAGCGGCGGCAAAATATTCCCGCCATAAATGAGTATCCACTTACCAAATATTTAATTGATAAATAAATAGTAAGTGGGAGGACTACCTGTATTGGTAAAAATAGGCTTCACACGTGTACTAATTCAGATGACAAGGCAATACATGTGGAGCAATGAAAACATGACAACTGGTCATGACTTTACAAAGAGGTACAAGACAAAGAGGAACGGAACAGCATACCCATGAGGCAATTAGATGCGGGAACCTCAATCTAATTGAGGAGTTGAAGAGACATGGTCAGAAAGAATTAAGGCAGAATAAAGGGCAGATTCAAAGATCTTCAATCAATGAGTCAAACGTTACATAATCTTCACGCAATAGTTGCGATTAACCATTGTAACGTTACATTAATGACATTATTAGTCATTAATGCTCAATCATTAAGAAGAGTAGTCGTTATATTAAGAAACTCCCTATAAAAGGGAGTAAAATATAACTTGTAAGGACACGTTCGAACCATTATTGAGATATATTTACTTTTACGCATTCTTGTTGCTTTCTATTTACAAGTCTGATTATAATTATTAGAATATTTTCTTGGTTATCAGAAGCCCGAGTACTTCTTAAAATAGCTTTGGCAGAGAATCTAATTCTTTGGTTAAATAGATGAAGATGAGTGTTCGTTGGCCATTGTAGAGTGAGAGACACAGGGAGTTCATAGGAAGTTACGATTTGTAGAGAGATAATGTGAGATGATAGTGCTGAGCAGTTAGAGATGAGATGGTTTTATAAAAAAGGGAAGAGCAATAAAGAGGGGGAAGAGGAACGGGTTCAGAAGGAAAACGACGGTAGGTTTTTGGAAGATGAAACGTGCAAGGGAAGTGAAAGGATTTTATAGATGGGACATGATAGACACAGACTCTAAAAAGTCGGATGATGTGGCGGTAGCATTTAATATTTTTTGTCTTTTGAGAACATCATAAGAAAACACATAACTATTAACCTGTGGCACAGGAACCAGGTCATGTACCTATTTTTTAAAAAGTTTTTCAACTTCCTTTTGCAGTACAGCACCGGACCTTTAACTTCTGTAATCACCATGCGTGTCTACCTGCAACGGTATTGATGTGAGTTAGGATTGTTCAGAAAACACTTTAGCTAACTGTACCTGAGTGCGACTCTCATAGCCAATGAAGGAGAACTAAGTTCTCAGTTAGGTTTCATCAACCCCAGTGCCATCCTGTTTCTCTCAAAGTGTTCCCTGCTTAGGGCCTTGGTGAAGATGTCTGTAATTTGATCTTCAGTGCAGCAAAACTTCATGCAGATATGCCCCTTTTCAACATTATCTCTGAGAAAATGATGTCGCACATCAATGTGCTTGGTTCTTTTGTGCTGAACAGGGTTCTTTGCCATGTTGAGAGCACTGGTGTTGTCACACAGAAGTGGCACACAATCAATGTATACCCCAAAATCTTCCAATTGTTGCTTGATCCACAATAGATGAGCACAACACGATGCAGCTGCAACATATTCTGCTTCAGTTGTTGAGAGAGCCACTGAGTTTTGCAACCTTGTACCCCATGAGATTAGGCATGACCCAAGGAAATGAGCCATTCCAGAAGTGTTTTTTCCTGTCCACCAGATAATCTGCATAGTCAGCGTCAGCATAACCAACAAGGTTAAAATTGTCACCTGAAGGATAGTACAGAACCAAGTCCTGTGTGCCCTTAAGATATTGTAGAATTCGTTTGGCTGCCTTCAGATGAGACTCTTTAGGATTTGACTGAAATCTAGCACACAACCCCACGCTGAATACAATGTCTGGTCTTCTCGCAATCAGGTAGAGTAGAGATCCAATGACCCCCCTGTACATTGTTTGGTTCCCAGGTGATCCAGAATCATCCATGTCAAGCTTGGTTGCAACTGCAATAGGAGTGTTGATCACCTTTGATTCCTCCATGTCAAACCTTTTTAGCAGTTCTTCGATGTATTTCTGCTGACTGATGCGTGTTCCCTTCGTGGACTGCTTCACTTGAAGACCCAGAAAGAAGTTCAGTTCCCCCATCATACTCATTTCGAACTCACTACCCATGAGTTTGGAAAATTCTTTGCATAGTGAATCTGTTGTAGCCCCAAATATGATATCATCCACATAAACCTGAATGATGAGCGAGTTCCCCCCCCCCCCC